>PVJN01034717.1:0-22581 GCA_004026805.1 Lasiurus borealis | reverse complement strand
ACTGTTGTGGATTCAAATGCTGAGGAATGGAAGATAATGAACACAAGGGAAGAATCAATAACTATCAAGGCTGCCAGATGACATCCATACTACCTGTAAGAGAATCTACCTCAGTCCCCTGTGATTTTTCAACATATTGCTTCATTGTAAGAGTCACAGGGTCTCCCAGGTAGAAAAGGGTAAAGGGGGATAAATGGTGACAGACATAGACTAGACTTTGGGTGGTGAACATATATAATACACAGATGATGTATTATAGAAGTGCACACCTGAAACCTACATAATTTACTAACCAATGTCACCCCAATAAATTCAATAAAAATAATTTTTAAAAAAGAGTCACAATGTCTCATTTTTAGCTTCCATTGTGTTTTCAATGTGGGCAAAAGCAATTACTAAGTCACATGCTTTTCTTTTTACCATTCCTCACAATTTTAACAGAGTATATGAAATGCCAAACCGCCACTAATTGAAAATTGATTTTTGGAATCAATTAAACAGCCAGCTCAGTTAAGAAGAACACATGGAGAAGTTTCATCAACTGCCTCTGTCCCCAGCGGAAGTCAGTTAAATTTCCCTGGCCAGCATCTACATTATACTTCTTAGCTCTCTCTTTTAATTGTAAAGACAAATTGCAAATTTAGTGATTGGACATGGAGAAACAACTTCACCAGGCAGATTTTAATTCCAGGGTTACCACTAAATAAAATTCATTACAGTTTTGAAAGAATAATATAAGTCAAATTTTATTAAGTGATGGCCAAAGGAAAATATTTAAGTATGTCTTACCCTTTCCATTCCTAACCCTATGAATTTTATGATTTTTAGGTGTCAGTCGAAATGGTTTGCATAAACCATTTAGATGTGAGCTTTAGCATTCCAATTTAACAGATAAGAAAGACGAGGGGAATAATGTGATGAGGGCTCAAATCAAGAAAGGTTCATCTCCTTTTGATATATCAACTTCCAACTACGATATTTATTCTTTGTCGAGAATTACTGTTTCCATCGTCTGCACAAAGTGTTTTATATGCATTATCTCATTTAATGTTCACATAAACACCGTGATGTAGTTCCAATTACATCTCATTATCTTCTAGATGATAAAGCTGAAGCTTAGAGAAGAAAAATAATATGCTCAAGGTCACATGGCTAGTGAAGTGAAGGGTAGAGCAAGAGCTTCCCCAGCCTCTGACTCTGCATCCTTCATGCTCATCCACTAGGCTGCGCCATTGCCACTATTTTATCTGTGCTTGAAAAGAGAGCTCAAATAGATCGCTATTAATAATACAAGGGGCATGTGGACACCGAGAAGCAGTAAGGAAGGTAAAGTGAATGATGGCACATGAGGACTGCAGTTCAGCTTTGAGAAAGACATTGAATTCCCCAGAGTGCTGGGCTCCTCTCTGTCTGTTGGGTTGGAGACATGTGTGGCTGAAGGGGTGAGCGGAACAAGGCCCTGGGTTTTCTGGTGAACTCTATTCTGCTTCTTCATGTTTGTTTACATTTACATGTGAGGTGACATAGGAATATAGGGCTGTGTAGGGCAGAGAGAAATTAGAGCAGATCTTGCCAACTCACCTACTTGCCGAATGAAAAAGAGATCTCCCTTTGGGTCTAACTGTGTCCATGAAGCATAAAAGGAGCTTCCTCCATAAAAGCAGCCTATATTTCAAATATATACACATATATGTATATACATGTTATATATAATGTATGTCACACACACACAAACACACAAACTATAGAGGCCTGGTGCATGAAATTTGTGCATGGAGTGGGAGGGAGGTCCCTCAGTCTGGTCTGCACCCTCTCCATTCTGGGACTGCTGGTTCCTAACCACTCATCTGCTTGCCTGCCTGATTGCCCCTAACTGCCTTGGACAAGGTAGAGGTGATCAGGCTGACTGGGGCGCAAGGTAAGGGAAATCAGGCCAGCAGAGGGGCATGGCTGGGAAGGGCCCAGAGAAAGACATTGATTGGTTGCCTCCCTCATGTGCTCCAACCAAGGTGGGGAACCAACCTACAACTTAAGTAAGTGCCTTTGATAGGGACCCCAACCTAAGACCATTTGATGTGCTGATTGATGCTCTACCACTTAGCCACACTGAACAGGGCTAAAATAGCAAACTTTTAGAGAAAACACACAATAAGTAAGTAAGCAGGATATGCCCTGAATATCTAAGACCTTGCAATACTAGACTGAAATTTCTTCTTCTTTCCAAGATTTTTTATCACTTGGAATCAAAGCATTCTCTCTAATGGAAAAGTTGAAGACAGATAATTCATGAATGTATACCCTGTTGCCAGATAAGAAAGAAGGAAGGGAGAGAGGAAGGCAGTGAGGGAAGAACCGGGGGCATTGAAATGGCCCTATTTCCAGGAAGCTGCCTACTCTGCCAGTATCTTCATATGCAAAGACTCCTCAGTGGCCTGGCTTCCTCCTAGAGAATCCCAACAGTGTGCATATCCAATTGTTTAGAAAATTATTGAGCACCATCCATCAATGTGAAATCCCCTTGACAAGATTTCTGAAATACAACAATATCATGAGTTTATCTTTCTTTTAAAAGAGTCCATTTCTCTGAGGCTTAATCCGCTACATAAAGACAGGCACAATCTAATTTCCTAGGATAATTTAGTGTGAGATAGGATAGAAATACCAGCTATCCAATCATTCTAAAGAGAGAGCACAAGACTTCCTTCTCTCAGCCTCACTCTCAAGATCCTGTCCACCTCTCCCCCACTGAAAATAGAAGGCAGCTCTCTTGAATACTTTAGCGATGCTCTTTGGAAACCCAATGAAGTTCAAGCCAAATACCAGTCCTGCCAATGACTCTACTTTGAGATACCAGGCAAGGCAGGTCACTGAGCCTCATTCTCCCAAACTGTTCAATGGACATAATTGACAGCTATTTCAAGGTTTGTGTTTATGCATAAATGGCTCACCCTGCAGGGCCTGCAACATAAACAAGCTCAGCAAATGCTATTTCCTTCTGCTTCGTTCTCATTTTACCTGTTTTTTTCAAAAGATTGTGTGTTTGTTAGTGGCTGTGCTGCTATATTTCAACTGATTGGGGCAGTGTAGATGTTGAATTATACTCTAATCATGTCTCATGTTGCATTTTGGATTGCACGGAACACTTGGTGTGTGGAAAGGAAGCTTGGTGGGCTGCATGGTGACTACAACAGACTGGAGGCTTCCCTCAGGTTGACTAAACTTTAGAAGACATGCTTCTTCCAGACTTTACGCCTCTGATCTTCCTTTCTTTTTTAGAGCATTGCCTTCAGAAACTTGTGATTGCAAATCTTTGCTCTTCCCCTTTGAGATGTAAATCTTTGTAGAATGTTTCTTGCCAGTTTTGTAAGCTAGGAAAGTCTTTCTCAAGGACCCGGGAATCATTTGTTTGCAATGTCATTATCAAGGAAGTTAGTGCCCCAGTCTCCCAGCTTCTGTCAGAGGCTGGGAGCCCAACTTGTAAAACTACCTTCCATCATGAAGCTATGAGAAAAATGGGAAATTTGTTTTTCCTTTGGGTTAGGCTAATTAGCAAACACAGATGGTCTATGGTCCCCTATGGAGCTGGGTGTTCAGACTTGGTCTATGTTCCTTCTCCTTCTATTAAGAATGGTATTAAAATAAAATCAGCTCTTGTCTGCTGATATTGCCTGGTAGAATTTTTTTTTCTTTAACAGTGAATAGATAATTTTTTGCACATTGATGAATAGTTGTGAATGAATATGCTCCTGAAATGATTTATGCATATCTGAATACCTGTAAACTTAGACAGAAAGACTATGAGCATGATATTGAAGGGTCTCTCACTCTCTCCTTTTATCTCTTTCCATGCACTTATTTCCAAAGTCATATGTAAAGGGTATTTTCCAATAAACAAACATGGATAATACACTGACACACGATTCAAGTGAACCATATATTTTAAAGCAGATATAGAAACAGTCTCCTTAATATGCAGCTCACTCGGTGTGCAGCAGCTTAAGCGGGATCTGCTCTATTGTTTTGACAGTGATGTAAAGTGTCTTTCCCCTTCCCTTAACTCATTTCCCACGGAAGTGCTGATCTTCATGCAAAACGAGAGCTCAGTTCTGCTTACTAAGCATGGCTATCACCAGCCACCTTTGATATGTCTGTTTGCCCAATTGCTTTCAGCTATAACACTGTCATAAATACTTCCCACCACACTTCTCTCCCTGGGAAGTCACGTATTAATAATTACACCTGTTCTGTCTGTCACATCAGATTCATTCTTTTCATAACAGGAATCTACCAACAGAGTGTGCAGGAATTACAGTCTTTTTTAAAAAAGACTCTCAGTTCAATCCTTCACTAAGCAGGCAGAGCTGTATCTAATACCTGTGGGATGCTGTTGCTTTTTTTTTTTTTTGAGGAGATAGAAATCAATGCCTGTTTGTTCAATAACAGAGCAAAAGAGAAGAGAACACATTTGCAAACAGCAGGTGAGACTTTCAATTTGAAAAGCAATCAGAGTATCAGTTGTCTGCCTTCAAGGGCAGAGCTCATAGTCATACAGCAATAGAGGGGAGGAGATCCGAAGGCAGCGCTTCTTTATTCGGAGATGTCTGTGTTGATAGAGATGTCCCTGACACTCCTAGTCACGTTCCGATTCCGAAAGCCTATGCAGTGAGGCCAGCTTTGATGCTCAACAGTCTGCCTAGACGTGGTTTTTGCTTCTTGATCTATCTCATCACATTTCAAACTTACTTTAGAATAAAGAAATACGACTTTTAAAATATGCTATATACTGGCCACTAAAAAAGGCTCCAGAATTCAATAAATGTGGACAGGGTCCCTACTCTTTACCAGGTCCTGTAGCAGGCATTATGGATTCCGGGGTTTGCTCAGGAGGAGTGTCAATGGTGTGTTTTTAGAAGTTAAACTTGAATGTGAATGAAATCCAGAAAAATAGAACACTATACATAAAGTCTATACTTCCCCATATATTAAAAATTCAAGCCTATCTGTTGTTAAAAACAATACAACTGTTCCAAAATAGATTTACCTCGCCAAACTGAGATGTAACTTAATTACAGTGTGGCTTTCCCAGAAACGAAACCTTAAACCAGTCACTCAGGAATGACCTGACCAGCACTAGTTAGGTCCTCTGCCTTATAGACCACCACCTCTCCACCATCATCCTGTAACGGAAAGTAACCTTTTTAAACTTTATAGTGTTATTGATTTCAGAGAGGAAGAGAGAGATAGAGAGATATAGAAACATCAATGATGAGAAAGAATCATTAGTCAGCTGCCTCCTGCATGCCTCACACTGGGGTCCAGCCTGCAGCCCGGGCATGTGCCCTGACCCCCTGACTGAGAATAGAACTGTGACCTCCTGGTGTGTAGGTCAGTGCGTCAGTGCTCAACCACTGAGCCAGCAGGAATGATAAGTAACCTTTTTTTTTTTTTGCCAAGTGTAACGTCCTTGTTCTTATTTGCTTTGCCTATAAAAAGTCTTTCATTTTCTACAATTCAGAGCTGTTTTATGTCTGTTTGGATGTTGCACAATTCAAACTAATTTTTGCAGAGACCCTTGAAACCCTGAATGTGGCTCAGTTTGTCTCCTAACAGACCTGGTGTCAGAAGAGGAAATTGAAGGAGACTCCAACTCCCCTCAGGACCAGCCAGCGCCCATGTGGGGACCCATTGAGCCCCTGAGCTGCTGCTCTCGCTGCTCTGAAGGTCATGGGTAAGCCTCGTTCAGATCCAGTTCCACAGCTTCCTCTATGAGCATATACAAATGATATAATGTCCACTTGAAACCATATAATGTTAGCCAGTCACCCCAATAAATGCAATATTTTTTTTTAAAAAAAAGCAATTGTGCTTGTCATGCAAATCTAGTCTTTATAAGAACTAGAAACAAATGTGGCTCCAGAAATAATTCAAAGCCGACATATCTTTCCTACCAATTCTCAAACCTCCCCTATTTATCTCAAAAGGCTTACAGATATTAAAAAATATCTAAATTTAGGGAGGGAAAGTTCTTTGGAAAACTTGTATTCTTTCTCTGTGCCTTTTAAGATGTAAGTATTCTTCTGGATTGCTCTAGGAACCAAGGCAATTCTTATCAGAAGATAAAGGAAAAGCTGCGTTGAAAACTAGGCCTATGAAAAATCTACAAAGTCTCTTCCACAATTATTAGTAAAAAACGTTAGCCATCTGAGCTTAACTTCTCCCATCTGCCAAAAACACAATTTGGACCCAACTGTGCTCTTATGAACTAGGAGGTTTTGCCTTATGGTATTGTATCTAGTCTGATGGCAAGAAAACAAAACAAACCAACAAAAATCCCAAAACAAGCCTGTCTGATATTCGTTTGCATCTATCAGTACATTTATGTATGTCTACATATGTATGTTATAAAAGTGTGAACAAGGTGAATTTAAGGCCAGCAGGTACATGAATAGATGCTCAGCCTCTCTAGTCATGAAGGAAATGCACATTAAAACCACAAGGAGATATCAATTCCTGCCTGTTAGAATGTCTTCATTAAGAAGACAAGAGCTAACAAAGCTGGAAAGGGTGTGGAGAAAAAAGGAACCCTTGTGTACTGCTGGTGGGAATGTAAATTGGTACAGCCACTATTAAAAACAGTATGGAGGATCCTTAAAAATTAAAAATAGAGCTACCTCTTCTGGGGATATAATAAAAAGAAATGAAAACACTAACTCAAAAAGGTATCTGCACCTCATATTCATAGCAGCATTCCTCACAATAGCCAAGATGTGGAAACAGTGTAAGTGCCCATTGATGGTTAAATAGATTCTATGCCATGCAATGTTATTTGGCCACACAATCAAGGATTCCTACCATTTGTGACAACATGGATAGGCCTTGAAGGCACTATGCTATGTAAAATAATCAGATAGAGAAAGACAAATACAGCATGATCTCGTATATATTTGGGAAAAAATCATAAAAAAGAAATTAGACTTGTGGTTACCAGAGGTTGAGGGAGTAAGAATTGAAGGAAGTTGATGAAAAGGTACAAACTTCTAGTTACTCTCTATGATATGTATACTTAAATATAATTTCCAAAATGTTTGGTAACTTGAAATCTTTTTTTAAAAACATATTTTATTGATTTTTTACAGAGAGAGGAAGGGAGAGGGACAGAGAGCTAGAAACATCGATGAGAGAGAGACATCGATCAGCTGCCTCCTGCATGCGGGATGTACCCGCAACCAGGATACATGCCCTTGACCAGAATGGAACCCGGGACCTCTCACTGCAGGCTGATGCTCTCTCCACTGAACCAAACTGGCCTCGGCTGGTAACTTGAAATCTCAATGAGGTAAACTCATTGAACATCTTAATTTTTTCCAAATAAGATAAAATAATGAAATGCTAACCATTGAACACAGATTTATATACTTTTAGCTTTTTTTGTTTTTTACAAAGGAAATAAAGGTACAGGTATCCCCCAAAAAATGTATACACACTTTAACAGTCAAGAATTTAATTTTGAAAATGAATTGTATCTTAATAAATGCTGCCTTCATAATTCTTCAAAGTGTGTGTATATATTTTTGGGACACCATTATTTGGGACTATCAGTGAATATCTCTTATGCCACATTGAAAAAACTTACTATGATAAAAATATAGTTTTAGAAATTATGAAATATATTTCTAAATTTGCCAACCCCCAGAATGCTAGTGTAGAGACATCTACAATTGCTTACTTCTTAGTTCTGACTAGGAATGAAGGGTCCTAACAATTAAGGACGTTGATCAATGCATTTAATTAAACTGGCCTTCATTGGCTGTCACTTTCAAGTTTTGAACCACAGAGTCAAGAGAAATTCTCAAGACCCACTCAAGATCTTGAATGTGCTTTCTTTAGCATATCCCTACTAGATAGCATATCCCTACTCCTGGCTAGAGTAAATGCAATAGAGGCTAGGACCAGGAACCTCTCAATTTTTGTAACTATTTTAGAACCCAAATCAAAAAGGAATGTCTTCCCAATAAAACCCATAAACTCTCTGCTCAAAGTTGTTCTTGATAATAGATTTGTCCTTGATTATGGTTTAGCTGAGCAAGGAGGTGTCTATGCTATAGCTGATACCACATGCAGCATGTGGATTGACACTTCTGGGCAAGTTGACCCTCTACTATAAAAGATTATTAAACAAGTGATCAGTTAGCTTAAGGAAATAACTCCTCCAAAGGGTAAAGGGGGGTCTTTCTTTGAATAACTTGATTCTGATTGGTTTGAGTCTTTCTTGGGGACCATGCCTCCAAAGTGCACTCCAGACATTGGGAATGATCCAGCTTATCATAATCATAGTAGTCTCCCCAATGAGCAGTATTCTCCCAAAAGCTTTAAATGCATGTTTGCAATTGCTAACTATCAAACAAATGATCTTCCTAAAATAGAATGTCCAAAAAAAGGGGGGGGAGACACAGAGAATGACCAGCTTAAAAAATGTGAACCTGACTTCATGACCTGTGAATACCACGCAGAGATTTAGCAACACTCTAAGAATTCAGAGTGGTACATGGAAGTAGCGTGTATGCCTTATTTATATATATATTTTAAATCACATCTCTCAGGCTGAGAATATGGTCAAAAAGGGGGAAATAGTTAAAAACAAGTAGAACAGACTTAAGGTAGAGTTGCTTATGCTAAGCTATAAATCACTGATCTGACATGAAATTACAGTTTTGGCTCTCCTGGAAATAAAATCTTAAAACAGTCACTCAGGAAATACCTCAGCAATAGTTAGGTAAGCTGCAAAGTAACCTTGCAATAACCAACCAATTATTTTCTTTTCTTGCCTAGCTTAATTTTCTTGTTTCCATCCTCTTCTGCTTTTAAAAGTTTTGCATTTGTACAGTTCCTTGGAGCTCCTTTCTACCTGCTAGATTGGATGCAGCCCAATTCAAATTATCTCTGTTTCAATAAATTCTTAAAGTTTTTAATTTGTCTTAGTTTACCAATCCATACTATTAAACTAATAATATGAAAGCAAAGATAGGCTAAACTGTATTTAGCACAATGTTCATTTTTCACTGGAGATATACACCAAATGGCCAGATTATTATGATCTCTGAATGCATAATAATCTGGCCACTCAGTGTATATATATTTTTTACAGGTCTGGTGCATGAATTCATGCATGGGTGGGGTCTGGCCAGCCTGGCCAGGGGGAGGGAATATAGGCAGTTGGCTGGCCTGCCTGCTGGTCGAACTCCTGGTCAAGCAGACAATTTGCATATTAGCCTTTTATTATATAGGATATACACTGAATGGCCAGATTATTATGCATTCAGAGTTCATAATAATCTGGCCACTCAGTGTATGAATGCTATAAGAAGCATGAAAGTCATGAGTTAATTTAGGAACTAGATGGGGGAGGGGTTGTTGTGTTTTTGCAAGCCCTTCATAACTACAAGAAAATAACTGTTGGGCTCAGAATAAGATGTGTGAATTGGACATTGATTTCCTTCCTGCAGCAATGTGCGAACATTATTTTCAACTCTCTTTGCCAAAGGCAGCCTCTGGTTTCTTCTGCTAAACAGAGGCAACTTTCTCATTTCAAACCAGGAATTCTAACAGCGATTCCTATTGTTCTTTCATATTGAATAGTGTTCAAGGGCAGCACATCTGCATGTTCGTGTCTAATAAACGTTTGTCAATGGGATTTATTCTGAAAACCATTCCCCTCTTTCTTAGTTGTACTTTCAATATTATATGGAGGGTGAACACTTTCAAGTACAAATGGGACGTAAATATTGTTTGCCATGTAAATTATGATAGGAACTAAATGCTAAGTGAACAGAAAAGGAAAATAAGATGTCAGGTCTTGGATAGCTCACATATTGTATCTGTGGCGGATCCTTGGCAGGAGACAGAAGGCACAGTAGAATGGAGGTGATTGAAAAGAGTTTAATAAAGACATCATTTATAAAGATGTGGGCAGCGTTAGAAAAAGCGATAGAAATTGGAGCTAGCCACAGGGAGGAGAAAAAGAAAAGGAGGAATTACCACATCTAGGTCTGAAGGGGCAAGAGGGAGGGATGGCTGCAAAGATGGCCCCATGGTAGGAGTGTGGCTTCAGAAGAAAGACACGGACACCCACCGGTGAGGAGCCAGGGGAGCATAAGTCCTAACCTCCCTCTCCTGCTTCCCTTGAGACTCTGCTGCTGCCTTCCATTGGCTGGGCCTAACCTGTAGGCAGAGGGAAGGAAGCTCACTGATGCAGTCCAGAAAATGAGTTGACCAGGTCCAGGGTGGAGAAGATTGATCTGGGGTTGGGGGAACAGACAGAAAATGTCAAGACAGTCACCTCTTTGACCTTTAACATCCACTCATGTGTTTTGTTGACATGAGGATATCCAGTGTCTCAAAATTTACTATATCATCACAAACAGTATCAGTTTATACATCTAACTGAAACTAAAAATGTTTTTCATCATTAATGCTTTTTAAAAAATTGAACAGAGCCCTAGCTGGTTTGGCTCAGTGGATTGAATGCTGGCCTGTGGGCTGAAGGACCCCGGGTTTGATTCTGGCCCAGAGCATGAATGCTCCTCCCTGGCCCAGGCCATGGTTGGGGCGCATGCAGGAAACAATTACATTGATGTTCCGTCTTTCCCTCTATCTACCACTCTCTCTAGAAATCAATGGGAAAAGATCCTCGGTGAGGATTAAAAAATAAAATTTGAACAGAGAAACAAATATATTAACCTAACGTATACCTATAATAGTCCCTACTTTTATACCGGCTTGTATCAGTTCCCACATATTAATTTGATAACAAGGCTTCCTTTCGCCAACCACTCATTCTGTGTCTTCTAACCTTCAGACAGCTTTCCTGCCAGATGTGTTCTTTACCTGACAAGTTCTTCACTTCACTTTCAATAATGTTGTCTTTGTCCAGACTGTTAGAAAATGCCATAGACTGGATGGCTTATAAACAGTAGAAATTGCTTTAGCTGGTTTGGCTCTGTGGATGAAGTGTCGGCATGTGTCCCTCACCGGACACATGCCTGTGTTGTGGGCTCCATCCCCAGTAAGGGGTGTGCAGGAGGCAGCTGATCAATGATTCTCTCTCATCATTTATATATATATATATATATATATATATATATACACACACATACATATATATGTATCCTTCCTCTCTGAAGTCAATAAAAATATTTTTAAAAATAAAATAAAGTAAACAGTAGAAATTTCTTTCTCACAGTTCTGCAATCTGGGAAGGCCAAGATCAAGGAGCAGGCAGATTCTGTGCCTGTGGAGGGCCTGCTTCCTGGTTCACAGAGGGCACCTTCCCACTGTGCCCTCACATGGTAGAAGGGACAAAGGATTTCTCTGGAGTCTCCTTTGTAAGGCATTAATCCCGTTCATGAGCATTCTGCCCTCCTGACCTATTTCTGAAAGGCCTCACTTTCAAATGCAATCATGAGAATTAGTTCCAGACTATGAATTTGGGGGACACAAACATTCAGGTCATAGCAACTGTGGAATTTAATTCCTTGGTTCTAGGACTCTACAGGAGTGGGTCTCGGCCCATCTACCACTGTCTAAAACTAATGGTCAAGGGAGCAAAAAACCTGGCAGTTTCTTTAAAGCTTCAAACACAATCTCTGCTCTTATTTTATGATGGTAAACGCAAATCTTCCCAGGTACTCAAATTAATCATCTAACTCCAACATCTCTGTTGTTTGAAGAGTCCAAAATGTCCAGGAAAGAATCCAAAGGCCAGGTCTTAGTTCTTAATTTAGCATAACTGTGTGGTGAAGTATGATAATTTTTATCTTAAAACTAAGGATTCTAATGGACCCAAGTCAATTTTTTTTCAAAAAGAAAGCAACTTTGTTGGGTAATAGGTGATCATGTCAATATTGTTTACACCTGATAATTTCTGGAATAAGCATTCAAGTCTAGATGTTACCATATAATGACTATATGATAGCACTCCAATCTCATAGCGTATTGCCTCGAAGATGGTACCCTGATTGATCATTTAGCAGGCCATTTCCTAGTCTATGAAGCCAGTCTTTTTTGCATAATGAGGTATATGGAAATATTATTGACTTTTATGTGCATGAATCTTTTGCTCCATGCAGTTTGCCTTAAAATGAGTGCCCAGTGGTTAGCAATATTTTACTTCAAGTAATAATGCATTCTGCAAATCCACAAATGATGATGCCTGTAGAATTGTGTCAACAGAGGAGGCAAATGTATACCTGGAGAGTAAGGGTCTGTCCAGAGAGAACAAATCCTGTCCCCTCCAGAATGAAAAGACTGGTTCCAATCCAAAGCTCAGCATTGGCTTTGACTTTTCATTTTTTAATGAGAGGCCCAGTGCACCAAATTCATGCACAGGTAGGGTCCCTAAGCATGGCTGGTGGTCAGGGTCAATCAAGGCCTTCCTTCCCCTGACTGCTGGCTGCTGGCTGCTGGCTAGGGCCTTCCTTCATTCCATGCTTCCCCTGGTGCTCAGTATATGTCATAGCAAGTGGTCGAACTCCCAGTCAAAGTCCTGAGGGGACAATTTGCATGTTAGACTTTTATTATATAGGACTAGGGGCCCAGTGCACAAATTCATGCACCTTGAAAAGAACTGTGGAATGGGACAATGTGCTGAACACAGGGACGGGTCTTGGCCCATCCACCATGCTTCCACCTGGCCCTTCCCACTGCAGTTCTTGTCCCTGTCTGCCAGCAGCCCCACTCCCACTGCTTCCACTCCCACATGCTGACAGTGCTGGCCTCACTCACACCTGCTGAAGGAGCAGAGCAATTAGGGCCAGTGCCAGCAGCAGGTGCAGGTAGCGACTGCTTCCCCATCACCCCTTAGGAACAGAGGGAGGTAGAGAAGCACTCAGGGGCAATTGTGACCAGCAGTCATGGTTGACACCTGCTGATGACGCCAAAAAATTTGACCTGATGCCAGGAGCCAGCAATGGGTGCAAGCACATGATAGGACCAAGGTGTGTGGAAGCAAAGAATTTCCAGTAACCACCAAGGCTTGCCCTGATGACAGCCACTGTTGCCCAGTCTTGGTCTGGTCCCCTGCTGACCTGCTCCACTATCCCACTGCAGCCAATGCCCACCATGTTCCAAACTCTGCCACCTACTGACAATGCCCATCATGTTCTGCATGCGCCCCTGGTGGTCAGTGCACGTCATAGTGACCAGTTGTTCAGTTGTTCTGCTGTCTGGTCTATTTGCATATTAGGGTTTTATATAGATAGATTATATAGGATGACAGCTTAATCTAACCATTCACTCAGTGCAATAATTTCTTCTCCATAAAGTCTTATTTCCCTTTGCCTTCCTTTATTTTTTTTCCTGTTTTTCTTTTTCTTTTTTTTAAAATATATTTTATTGATTTTTTACAGAGAGGAAGGGAGAGAGACAGAAAGTCAGAAACATCGATGAGAGAGAGATATCGATCAGCCACCTCCTGCACGCCCCACAGTGGAGATGTGCCCCCAAGCAAGGTACATGCCCCCAACCAGAATCGAACCTGGGACCCCCCAGTCCGCAAGCCATCGCTCTATCCACTGAGCCAAACCAGTCCCGGTTTTCCTGTTTTTCTTATTTTGGTTCTTTCTTTCTCTTTTGTCACTTCTATGTTTACAAAACTCTTTTTAAATGAATATATATCATTTGTCTAAGAAAGTCACTAATGTAACCAATATGCCCATAAAATAACTAAAACAACAATAAATATGCAACCATTCCTTCAACTTACTTATGAAATAAATCAAGAGTTTGTAATAACGTAGATTATACTTTTTCCTTCATTTTTCCTAGAAATACTCCAATCACCATGAATCTTAAAATGATTCAAAGGATATGTGAAATTTCATTCTGAAATTAATGGTCAACATTTTCTTCAAAGACAGCTAAATCCTTAGCAGTTTCCAAAAAGGATATAGCTAACATCTTAAAAATAATACCAGCCATTTTTCAAACCAGAAGGATGATATTTAATGCGTTATATATTCTTAATATAAATCATATGGAAATTCATCAGGGCATACCCACTCAATAAATGTTTATTTTTACTCTAAGAGTTAAAGGCCTGTATTTACTGCCTGGCAGTTGGTGAAAGCTCTATATATATTACTTATAATAAAATTATTTTTAATTGCACTTTAATTAATAATGATTATTATTTATTTAATACTCACCCAAGGATATATTATTAGTTTTTTTTCCAATTGATTTTAGAGAGAGAAGAAGGGAAAGGAAAAAAGAGAGAGGAAGAGAGAGGGAGAGGGAGAGAAACATTGATTGGTTGACTCCCGTACATGCCTTATCAGAGATCAAACCCACAACCCAGGTTTGTGCCCTGATGGGGAATCAAACCCACAATGCTTTGGTGCATGAACAATGAACGGTCCAACCAACTAAGCTACCTACCCAGGGAATTATTATTATTTGAAGCTCAGCACTGTCTTTGATGCCCAATACAATAAATATGTACCCAACAAATAAGCAAATCACACATAAAGAAAAAAAAAAAAAAGAACTGAAATTGCCAAGGGTCCTTACTTTTTTCTTAAAGAAGCCAAAACCTTTTAAAATAAACTCTGGGTATATACTTAAATGTTCTGCAAATGACATAGAGAGGAAAGTAAAATAAAAACAAATGCAATTTGTGTGATAAGAACAAGGGTAGTAATTCTTATGCAAGAAAAAGTATTCAGAATTGATCAGGAGAAATAATGAATAGAGCCCTTTTTAAAAGCAAAATCAATACTCTGATAGAAAAAACACTATAGCTCATTTTAAAGTGAGAAAATGGACAGAAAGAAAACAAATGAGAACACATGTGCCAGGGTGGGCAAATAAATGGGGACTTGTCAAAGGTAAAAAATATCAGCAATTGAACTTGTAACACGACAGCTTCCTGCCCCTCCCACATTTTAATTTAGAGTGAGATGGCAATAGAAAGCCCACAGAATGAAGAAAACGGAATAAGAAGGCTCACATAACAATCACATGATGTAAGAGCCAGACATGGTAAGTTGAAGTCTGATGCCAGATTATCCCGTTTCAGTTTCAGTTATTGATCTTGACTGTCTGCCAATCAATATCTCTTCTCTGTTTGCCCTCTGGGTCCTACAAGTCATGTGCTCACACATAACACACACTCATATACTGTTCATAAACTATAAAACGTAATTCCCTTGAAAGAAGAAGTCGTAATGGAGATCTGGAAACAATAGGGACAACAGGGCCCCGAGGAGAGCAGTAAGATGCCTCCATGGTGGAAAAACAGCTGTTCTGGACATCATCAGAGACTTCCTCTTGCCTACCAGATTTAAAAAAAAAATGTGTTTTTATTGATTTCAGAGAGGAAGGGAGAGGAAGCACGACAGAAACATCAATGACAAGAGAGAATCATGGATTGGCTACCTCCTGCACTCCCCACACTGGCGACTATGTCTGCAACCTGGGCATGTGCCCTGACTGGGATCGAACTATGACCTCCTGATTCATAGACTGACTCTCAAACACTGAGCCACCCCGGTTGGGCTGGCTACCAGGTTGATAGCTGTGGGTCTGGAGGAATCGTCAGTGCACCAGAGCATAACATGTTATGCAAACGTGTGAAATCGTGAGGGTTAGTAAATGCAGGCCCCCAATTTCATCAGCAGATTGGGATTTGAGGATAGAATGGTCTTCACAGGAATGCTGGCCATGTCCACTCAGAGCTGAATGGCTGGCATCAAAGTGCCCAACATAGTCAACTTCACAAATATTGTTTTCTCTTTTGTAAAACAAGGCTGTTAATTTTACCTAAAGGAGTTGTTGGGAATTTTAAAGGTGATAAAACTTTGGCTCAGTAGTCTATCCAGAAATGTTGCATCTATGTTTACATACAGAGAATTTCTTTGCCTTATTTTCCAAAAGAATTCTACCTTTTTAAAAATACATTCTTGGTAAAATGTCTACCTTTTTAAAAATATATTTTTTGCTATTTTGCATACTGTGCTCAAGAGAGAGGGCACAAGAAAAATTAAAGAAGTGCAGAAGGAAGAAAGGAAAAGAGATGAGTGAGAAAAGGACAATTCGTGGTAATTCAGAAACACACACATATATACATTACATTATATTCTTTCTTGTAGATTAATAATATATATATGTATAACATTTATATATAGACATATAAATATATATACATATACATATATATAAATACGTATATATGTGTGTATATATACATGTATATATAAATATGTTATTAAGCCACAAGAAAAAAGAAATCCTTCCATTTGTGACAACATGGATGAACCTTGAGGGCATTATATATCTGAAATAAATCTGAAAGAGAAAGACAAATACTGCATGATATTCTTTAAATGGAGAGTCTAAAAAGGAAACAACTACTAGAAACAGAGAATAAAATAGAACAGAGGCTAAGAGGTGAAGGAAATGGAAGATGTCGTTTAAAGGGTACAAACTTTCAATTATAAGAAAAATAAGATAACCAAGATGACACCATAGGTAAACACCTACACTGCTGCCTCACACAACAATTTCAAAACTACAACTAAAAGACAGAACGGACATCATCCAGAACCACAGGAAAGCTGGCTGAGTGTAAGTTCTACAACAAGAAGGAAAGAAAGGGGCTCACAGACACCCAGAGGAGCTGCAAAAAGCTGAGGTATGGAGATGCGCGCTGAGAGAGCGGGTGCCCGAGTACCTGGCTAGCTTTCTCTGGCGGGAGGGAAACGGAGACCCCCAACCGCATTGAACCCCATATCCTTTGACACTAAACCCGAGATCCAGCCAAAATTCATAGGAGGGGGGGGGGGGAGTTTGGACTGTGAAAAGAGAGAAGTGCACGGAAATTTGGGGGAGTTGCAGTAGGGCAGAAGTCTGGCGGCGCGCACAGCACTGCCCACAGAGGACCGACTGCTGATTGTGCCGCTGGCTTTCACAAGAGTGTGGGAGACAAAGCATCCCAACTGCCTCACTTCTAACTCCACAAAACCCCAGATTGAGGTGAAGTCCTGGGGACCCAGATTCATATGGTCCCGGAGCACAGAGGAGCAGGAGGGGCAGCAGTCTAGAAGCACTGCAAGAGTGAGCACACAGGGATGGTTCCAGCAATTACTCAGTCATGTGAGAATTGGGGGCTGTGGAGGGCAGAGCTGACTGAAAGGCAAGGTGGTCCTTTAAGCCCTGAAACTCCACCCACCCCAAGCTCAACAGAGAGGCTTTTACAGTTTTGCAAGTCTGATATCATAAGGCTGAATCCAACACAGAAGTTCTAACAGCATAGTGAAAATGCTGAGACATGGGAAGAGATCACAAACAAAAGTAATGGAGGAAAAAAAACGACTGGATATAGAGTTCAAAACCACACTTATAAGGTTTTTTAAGAATATCCTAGAAAAGATGGATAAAGTTAGAGAGACCCAAGAGGAGATGAAAAAGAACCAACTGGAGATGGAAAAGGACCAACTATAGATGGAAAAGGTCCAACTAGAAATTAAACATACACTGACTGAAATAAAAAAAATATTATACAGAAACCTAACAGCAGACTAGGGGAATAAGAATAAGTCAAATATTTGAAATATAAAGAATCAGAAAACATTCAACTGGAAAATCAAGAAGAGAAAATAATCCAAAAATGTGAAGATAATGTAAGGAGCCTCTGGGACAGTTTCAAGCATACCAACATCAGAATTGTGGGGGTGCCAGAAGAAGAGAGAGAGCAAGATACTGAAAACCTACTTAAAGAAATAATGACTGAAAACTTCCCACATCTACCAAAAGAAATAGACTTACAAGTCCAAGAATCACACAGAAACCCATATAAAAGGAATCCAGAGAGGACTACACCAAGACACATCATAATTAAAATGCCAAGAGCAAAAGACAAAGAGAGAATATTAAAAGCAGCAAGAGAAAAACAGTTAATTACGTACAAGGGAGCACCCATATGACTGTCAGCTGATTTCTCAACATAAATGATGCAGGCCAGACGGGAATGGCAAGAAAGATTCAGTGTGATGAATAGCAAAAACCTACAACCAAGAATATTCTATCCAGCAAAGCTATCATTCAGAATTGAAGGGCAGATAAAGAACTTCACAGATATGAAAAAGCTAAAGGAGTTCATCCACTCCAAACCAGTATATGAAATGCTGAAAGGTACTCTTTTAGAAGAGGAAGAAGAAAAAGGTAAAGATAAAAAATTCTGAGCAATAAATACATATCTATCAACAAGTGAATCTAAAAATTAAGTGAATTAAAAATTTTATCAACAGAATAAACTGGAGAATATAATATAATCAGAGGCACAGAAAGGGAGTGGACTGATAATTCTCAGGGAAAAAAGGGTGAGGGGTGTACAGGGTGAGACTGGACAAAAATCATACACCTATGGATGAGGGTAAAGGAGGGTTGGGAGCCAGGTGGAGGGAGCCATGGAGGGGAAAAGAGAAACAAATGTAATAATCTGAATAATAAAGATTTAATTAAAAAACTGAAAAAAAAGAAAAATAAATTCTGGGAATTTATTATACAGTATTGTGATTATGGTATATAATACTGTATTATGAACCTGCAAATTGCTAAGAGAGTAGATCTCAAATGTTTTCACTACAAAATATGGTAATTATGTGAGGTAGAAATTATTTGTTAATATATAATTGTATCAAATTATCTCATTGTACATCTTAAACTTAGACAAAGTTATGTTGAATTATCTCAAGGAAGCTGGAAAAGAAATCAAGAGGTATTTCATATTCATGAATATGAAAATTCACCTTTGTCTAGCTGTCATTTCTCTCCAAATTCCATAGATCCAATGCAATGTCAATCAAAATCACAGAAAGTTATTTTGTAGCTATCAAAAAATTGATTTTTAATCTTATATGGAAAGACAATAGGCTCAGAATAGCCAACACAATATTGAAGGAGAACAAAGAATGAGCACCAATACTACCCACCTTCAAGATATATCATAAAGCTACAATAATCAATAAAGGTGATAGTGGTGAAAGACTGAAGAATTAATAGATCAATGAAACAGAATGGAGAGTCCAGAAATAGACTTGCATAAATATAGTCAGTTAATCTTTGACAAAGGATCAAAGGCACTGCAGTAGGAAAAGAGATACTTTTTCATAAATGGTACTAGAACTGAACATTTACAGAAAGAAAGGGAGAAAGAAAGAAAGAAAGAAAGAAAGAAAGAAAAGATAGAAAGAAAAAAATAGAGGGAGGGAGGGAGGGAGGGAAGGAGGGAAGGAGGAAGGGAGGAAGGAAGGGAGAAAGGAAAAATCTAGTCATAGACCTTATAGTCTTCACAAAAAAATTAGCTCAAAATGAATCATATCCCTATATGTAAAACATAAAACTATAAATTTCCTAGAAGGTAACATAAGAAAATATATAGATGATCTTTGGTATGGCAATGACTTTAGATTCAACACCAAAGGCATGATCCATGACATGAAAGAAAGAATTGACAGGTTGGACTTCATTAAAACTAAAATTTCTGCTCTGTGAGACTCTCAAGAGAATGAAAAACAAACCACATCAGTAGAATGTATTTACAAAAGACTCATCTGATAAAGAACTATGTTCCAAGATATACAAAGAAATCTTAAAACTCACTAATAAGAAAACAAACACTGAATTAAAAATGTGCAAATGACACAAACAGATACCTCATTAAAAAGACATAGAGATGGCAAAGAACCTTATGGAAAGAATAGAGGCCTAGTGCACAAAATTTGTGCATGGGGTCTATGTCCCTCAGCGCACCCTAGACCCTCTCCTATCTGGGACCCCTTGAGGGATGTCCAATTGCCCATTTAGGCCTGATCCCTCTCACAATCCAGGACTGCTGGCTCCCAACTGCTTGCCTACCTGCCTTCCTGATTGCCCCCAACTGCTTCTGTCTGCCAGCCTGATCACCCTCTAACCACTCACCTGTCAGCCTGATTGATGCCTAATTGCTCCTGCCAGCCTGTTTGCCCATAACTGTCCTCCCCTGCAGGCCTGGTCATCCCTAACTTCCCTCCTCTGCTGGCCTGGTCACACCTATCGGCCCGACCTGCAGGCTGGATTGCCCCCAACTGTCCTCCCTTGCAGGCCTGGTTCCTCCTAACTGCCCTCCCCTGCTGGCAATCTTGTTGTGGCCATCTTGTATCCACATGGAGGCAGTTATCCTTGAGCACATGAGGGAAGCCATTTTGTGTGTTTGAGTGATGGTCAATTTGCATATTATTCTTTTATTAGATAAGATAGAGGCCTGCTACATGGGTCAGCACCAGCTGGTTTGCCCTAAAGGGTTTCCTGGATCAGGGTGGGGTTCCCTTGGAGTGTGGGGTGGCCTGAGCAAAGGGCCTGTGGTGGTCTGTAGGCCTGCCACACACCCAGCCACCCAAGAAGAGGCCCTGGTAGCTGGGATTTATTTATCTTCTATAATTGAAACTTTGCATCCTTGAGCGGAGCCAAGCCTCCTGCTCCCTCCATGGCCACAGACATTTTTGTTGGGATTTATTTATCTTCTATAATTGAAACTTTGTAGCTTTAAGTCAAGGCAGGGCAGGGCAGGTGGAAAGCTTGGTTGGAGGCATTGCCAGGGAAATCCAAGCCTCCTGCTCTTTCTGTGGCTGCAGCCATCTTGGTTGGGTTAATTTGCATACTCACTCCTGATTGACTGGTGGGCATGGCTTGTGGGTGTAGTAGAGGTCAATTTGCATATTACTCTTTTATTAGATAGCATGCTCCATATTTATGTCTTCAGGGAAATGCAAAATAAAACAACAATGAGATAACACTACATTCCTATAAGGATGGCCATACCACTGACTGTACCCTGATTACATCAAAAGCTGGCGAGATTTGGAGCAATAGAAATTGTTTGTTTGTTTTTTAAATAATTTTATTGATTTTTTACAGACAGGAAGGAAGGAAGGTAGAGAGGTAGAAACATCAATGAGAGAGAAATATTGATCAGCTGCCTCCTGCGCCGATCCCCCCACCCCCACCCCACACTGGGGATGTGCCTGCAACCAAGATACATGCCTGGAATTGAATCTAGGACCTTTTAGTCCACAGGCCAATGCTCTATCCACTGAGCCAAACTGGTTTTGGCTGGAAATTGTTATTCATCACTGGTGAGAACGCAAAATGGTATTGTCACTTTGGAAGACAGTTTCTTACAAAATTAAACATCATCTAACCATGACCCAGAAATCATATTCCTTCTATTTATCCAAAGGACTTGACGACTTATATCTATGTAAAACCTGCCTATTGACATTTATAGCAGTTTTATTCATAATTGTCAAATACAGAAGCAACCAAGATACCCTTCTGGAAGTGAATGTGGTACATTCATACAATGGAATATATCATTCAGCAATCCTATCTAATAAAGACAGAATATGCAAATTGACTGTTACTTTGCAACAAAGATAGAGGTGCCCACAGCCAATAAGGAGGGAATATGCAAATTGGTGTGACAAAAATGGCGGCTGCTGAGCCACTCCAGGCCTCTGGGTAACTCGAGAAGGTGGAAGACAGATCCAGGCTGGAGTGAAGACAGAAAGGTGGTTCAAAGCCAAGCAAAGGCAGAAAGGTGGCTCCAGGCTGGACAAAGGGGATGCAGGCAACTAGGGGAAGGGGAAAGAAGGCCTATTCTTGCACAAATCTTCATGCATCAGGCTTCCGGTAAAAATATATCAGGCCATGTGATATTATAGAGCAGTGGTTCTCAACCTGTGGGTCGCAACCCCTTTGAGGGTCAAATGACCCTTTCACAGGGGTCGCCTAAGACCATCAGAAAATGCAGATATTTACATCACGATGCATAAGAGTAGCAAAATTTCATGGTCACTACCACATAAGGAACTGTATGCAAGGGTCACGGCCTTAGGAAGGTTGAGAACCACTATTATAGAGGAAACTTAAATGCATATTACTAAGTGCAAGAAATAAATTTGAAAACACGACAGAGTATATGATTCCAAGTATATAGCATTGTGGAAAAGACAAATTTATGTATACAATTGAAAAAAACAACAATACTTGCATGGAGTTCAGGGTAAGGAAGGGTGCATAGGGGAAATATCAATGATTTTAAGAGCTATGGAACTACTCTGTGTGATGCCATAATGATGGAGACATGTCATTCTAAATTTGTCCAAATCCACAGCATGTACAACACCTACAGTAAACCCTATGTAAACTCCGGGCTCTGAGTGATAATTATGTCATTGTAAGTTCATCAGCTGTAACAAATGCACCACTCTGATGAGGACTGTTTGAAGCTATGCACATTTGGGGATAGCATTTATAAGGGAAATCTCTGCACTTGGTGCTTTATTTTGCTATGAGCCAAAATTCTCTTAAAAAATAGACTATTGAATTTTTAAATGTAAGTAAGGTTAAGACATCAAGGTAAGTTTACTGTGATATTTGTATTATTCTGTACAATAGGGTGGGAAGTCCCTATTCACTTGATAGCGAAGAGGACCAGGTAGAGATTAATGAGCCAAAGCTAATTGAAGAAGTAATTGCTTCTGGGGA
>PVJN01034716.1:0-22578 GCA_004026805.1 Lasiurus borealis | reverse complement strand
TCTTTTCTCTTCTTGCTTTTCCAGTTGAATGTTTTCTGCTTCTTTATATTTCAAATTTTTGACTTGATTCTTGCCTTCCTCTAGTCTGCTGTTAGGACTCTGTATAATATTTTTTATTTCAGTCAGTGTCTCTAGTTGGTCCTTTTTCATCTCCTCTAGGCTCTCGCTAATTTTATCCAACTTTTCTAGCATATTCTTGAAAAACTTTATAAGCGTGGTTTTGAACTCTATATCCAGTCGTTTGTTTTTCTCCATTTCTTTTGTTTGTGATCTCTTCCCTTGTCTCAGCATTTTCACTATGCCGTGAGAATTTCTGTGTTGGATTTAGCCTTATGATACCAGACTTGCAAAACTGCAGAAGCCGCTCTGTTGAGCTTGGGATGGGTGGAATCTCAGGGCTTAAGGGACCGCCTTGCCTTCCAGTCGGCCCCACCCTCCATGGCGCCTGAGTTTCACGTGACTGGGTAATCGCTGGAGCAGTCCTTTCTGGCTCCCCTGCGCTCCAGGACTACACGAGTCTAGGTCCCCAGGGTTTCACCCGAAACAGGGTCTTAGTGGAGTCAGAAGTGGCACAGTCGGGAGCATCTGTCTCCCGCCCACTCGTGAAAGCCAGCGGCATAATCAGCAATCTGTCCTCTGCGCAGTGCCGCGCGCGCCACCACACCTCTGGCAACCTCTCCCTTTTCACAGTCCAAACTCCCCCTGTATGAGTTTCGGCTGGACCTGGAGTTTAGTGTCATAAAATAAGGGGTTCAATGCCTTTGAGAGTCTTCATTTCCCTCCTGCCAGAGAAAACCAGCCAGGTATTCTGGCACCCGCTCTCTCCATGCACCTGTCTCTGTACCTCAGCTTTATGCAGCTCCTCTGGGTCTCTGTGAGCCCCTCTCTTTCCCTCTAGCTGTAGAACTTAGCCAGCTTTCCTGTGGTTCTGGATGATGTCCGTTCTGTCTTTTAGTTGAAGGTTTGAAATTGTTGTGTGAGGCAGCAGTGTACCTATGCTGCCATCTTGGATTCTCTAGAACCTGTTTTTTTTGTCTCCACATTTTGTGTGCTTCCCTATGTTTGTTTCTATGTATTAGGTAGAGTTGCTACATCTCCTGGAGTTGATAGAGTGACCTTACCCTGTAGGGCCCTGGCTCAGCCTCCCCAGTCATAGGAGCTGGGTGTTCCAGATGCACCCCTGTATGTGCTGTGTGCACTGTTCTTCTGTAGTGAAGCCACAAATGCTATTTTCACTGGAAGGAATTGGCTCCGAGTACCTTCTGTGACTACAATGAAGTTGATCCTACAGAGCAGGACTTACTTTACTGGGGCTTTGGTGTTCCCGGAGTCCGCACCTGAGTGTGTCCTTTGTCTAGATGGTAGAGTGGTAATCTGGTGTGATCTGGAGTTATCCATTGAGTGCACTGACTTTGGGGCTTCTCAGGAGGTGCAAGGTCAATTAATACATGTGCCTTGCCTCGGGCCACCTAGCTCAAGCTACCAAGTGATTCGCAGATGGCTGTTACTTGTCTTGGCATTGCAGGTGCCCAGGGGAGGCCAAGTCTAGCAGCCACTAGTGCTTGGCCTGGGGCCACTTAGCAAGAGGTATAGCATAAACATAAGCCAGACACTGCTTGTGTGAGTAAAGTCTGAAGCATGAGGCAAGAGAGACCATTGGAATGGAAAATCCACTGGAAATATTTAGGATGGGCTGACAATTGGGTGGTGTGGGGTCTTAGGGAATCCCCAGGTTATGGCAGACAGTGTTAGCTAGGTTGATGGAGATTCAGATACGGTGCCCACCTGCTGGCTCTGTTTGGAGAGAAGGAATGTTTCAGAGAAAGGAACAGTGATCTCTCTCAGTACTTTTTTTCTGGCTGAAAGCTGATCCTTCAGTTTTCGGCCTGATACTAAACAATTCAGTTCTTCTCATATATTCCTGGCTCCTTTCAAGCTGCTTCCCTGGCACTAGGATTCAGAAGGTGTGAGTTGGAGTAAGTCCAGGTACAAGCTCTTTAAGGTGAACTGCCTGGGACTCCAGCAGCCCTCCTCACTAAGCCACAATGCCGATGTGTTTTTATAGCCAAAAGTTATGAGGACTTCCCTTTCCGTGAAGCCCGTATTTCTTTAATAAGTTCTTCATTGGTTTCCTTGACTAAGTTCTTTAAGGCATCAAGAATTTTCTGCTGTAGTTTTTTTCCTAATAAAGCATTCTGATCATGTCATTTCTGTCTCAGAAATAATCTGGGTCTGAGTGTTCTGTGGAATAGTCCCTCTGGTCAATGTACAGTGTTTCTGCAAGGTAAACTTGAAGAGCTTTTAAAATGTTCACATCTTTTAACCCACAAATCCTATTTAGAAATTTATTCTGTGGCAATAAATAGAAAAGTACAAATTAATATGTAAGGGTATTTATTCTGGTACTATTCATAATATTCACAAATTGATGATTTTTAAGATTGGGGTATTAGTAGTAGGCTGAATTATATAGCTAATGATATGTGTGAATGAATTTATACTGAGTGGCCAGATTATTATGATCTCTGAACACATAATAATCTGGCCATTCAGTGTGTGTTTATGTGTGTGTATAATTAGAGGCCTGGTGCATGAATTTGTATATGGGTGGGGTCTGGCCAGCCTGGCCATGTGGGGGCAGGGTAGGGTGGTTGGCCGGCCTGCCTATTGGTTGAACTCCTAGTCAAGGGGACAGTTTGCATATAAGCCTTTTATTATATAGGATATACACTGAGTGGCCAGATTATTATGTGTTCAGAGATCATAATAATCTGGCCACACAGTGTATACAACTAATGTATCTCTGCAACAATATATAGAATATCATACATATTTTTAAATAGAACTATTTATATATAACTTGATATTTCTATAATATAGTATAAATCTATTGGAATGTATGTTACCTAATATAGTATTTTTCATTCACTTAATAAGTATTTATTGGTCAGTAACTCAATATGTGTTAAGCATTTTTTTAGAAGCTGGGGATAAAATATTAAATCATAACCCAAATCTCATCCCTCAATATATATCAAAGTTATGTAACATTAAATTGAACACTCTGCTTTTTTTAACATTACAGTTCTTTAGACACCTCATCCCTCATGTTAATTGTTTCTGTTTACTCCTTTAAGTTATAAATTTCTTGAGAATGAAAACCATGTTTCTTTCATCTAAGTGATCTCTGTGCTTTGTATAACATGAGGTTGGTGATTATAGAATTGGACAATATTATTTCTTGGTCACTGGAAAAATGGAACATATTCAATAGTAAATGGACATTTTTGCACACAGTTTACTAATGCATTGTAAAGATATCTTTGAGTCTTATTGTGACATTAAAAACTTTGTTACCATTTTAGTAACTCGATTTAAGTAAAGTGATTTTTACTTATTAAATTTTGGTTATGTTTACCATTATTAGTGCTGATTGATATAAGAACAGATTGAATGGGATGCTGTTCCTTAATTCATGTTTTATAGCAAGACTTTGCAAGGTCCAGGATACTTAATTTTATAAATTTATATGTGTGTGTGTTTTTTACCACTCTCTTTTTTATGTTACAGGCTTTCAAAGGAGGCTGCAAAGCTCCTCATGCTATGATATCTTCTTGTGGAACAATCCCAGGAAATTCATATCCCAAAGGAAAACCTAGTCGCATAAATGGAATTTTCCCAGTAAGCATACTTTCATAGCTATATCTAAAACTTATGTGGCTAAATATGAATTATACCATAATTATGATATTTAAAGAAAATGTAAATTAATGAGGCTTCTACAAAGAAAAGGAATTTTCTTTGTCAGTAACTTAATTCATATATTGAAAGTTGATATATAAAGTACATTAAAGTATTTTTTTTAAATATATAGAAGAACAAGCCAAATAGCAAAGAAGATGATTTTGCTTTTTTTGTATTTCCAAGTATTTTAAAAGCACTGATTTACATTTAGTAAAAGAGTATCTCTCAGTATTCCTCAGACAGTGTCACAGTTAAGTGTGTTTGGAAAACTAAATGGAATATTTTTTTCCTGGAAATTCTCATCCTATCTAATAAAAGAGTAGTATGCAAATTAACCATCACTCTGCTACACCCACAAGCCACACCCACCAGTCAGTCAGGAGAAAGTGTGCAAATTAACACCAACCAAGATGGCTGCGGCCATGAAGCTGCAGCAAGCAAGAGGCTTGGGTTTTCCCGGCAATGGAGGAAGCCAAACTTCTGTAGCCCTGGCCTGTCTTGGCCTCCACATAAGGCTATAAAGTTTCAATTATAGAAGATAAATAAATTCTACAAAAATGGCTACCACCACAGAGCAAGCAGGAGACTTGGCTCCACTCCAGTCTACAAAGTTTCAATTGTAGAAAATAAATAAATTACAGATACCAGGGCTTCCTCTTGGGTTGCTGGGGGTGTGGCCAGCCTTCCAGCCACCACAGGCCCCTTGACCAGGCTGCCCCACACCCCAAGGAAACCCCTACCCTGATCTGGGACATACTTTAGGGCAAACCAGCTGGCCCCCACCCATGCACCAGGCCTCTGTCCTATCTAATAAAAGAGAATTATGCAGATTGACCATCATTCCAACACACATGATGGCTGCCCCCATGTGGACACAAGATGGACAGCAGGGGAGGGCAGATGGGAGGGACCAGGCCTGCAAGAGAGGGCAGTTGGGGGCAATCAAGCCTGCAGGGGGGCACAGTGAGGGGTTGACCAGGCCAGCAAAAGAGGGAAGTTGGGGGTGAATGGGCCTGCAGGGAAGGGCAGTTGGAGGGAACCCAGGTCTGCAGGGGGAACTGGGGGGGGGACCAGGCCTGCAGGGGAGGGCAATTAGGGGTAACCAGGCCTGCAGGGGAGGGCAGTTACAGGCAATTGGGCTGGCAGGGGAGCAGTTAGGCATCATTCAGGCTGTCAGGGAGTGGTTAGGGGGTGATCAGGCTGGCCGGCAGAAGCAGTTAGGGGCAATCAGGAAGGCAGGTGAGCAGTTGGGAGCCAGCAGTCCTGGATTGTGAGAGGAATGTGGGACTGCCCATTTAGACCTGATCCCCAATGTGATCAAGACCTAAATGGGCAGTCAGAGATACCTCAAGGGGTTCCAGATTGGAGAGTGTGTAGGCTAGGCTGAGGTACACCACCCTCTACTCCTTGTGGATGAATTTTATGCATCAGGCCTCTAGCTGTCTAATAAAGGCTCTGAGAAGTCTTATAAGAAAGAAACTTGTTTTTATATCATCCTTTGTAGAAGATATTAAATAAAGCTTAAATTTCTAAGCTTCTTTGTAAGCTGTTTCAAAGAATGGTGTTTGAGAATCAAAGATGGCGGCATAGGTGAGCACCTAAACTGTTGCCTCGCAGAACAATTTCAAAACTACAACTAAAAGACAGAACGGACATCATCCAGAACCACAGGAAAGCTGGCTGAGTGGAAATTCTACAACTTGAAGGAAAGAGAGAGGTTCACGGAGACCCAGAGGTGCTGCAAAAAGCTGAGGTACGGAGACATGCACATGGAGAAAGCAGGTGACAGATTGCCGGGCTGGCTTCCTCTGCAGGAGGGAGATGGGAGACTCCCAACTGCACTAAACCCCTTATCCTATGGCACTGAACCACTGGTCTGGCCAAAACTCATATGGGGGGAGTTTGGACTGTGAAAAGGGAGAAGTGCGCGGAAATTTAGGGAAGCCGTGAAAGGGCAGAAGTCTGTAGGCATGCACACTGCTATGCACAGAGGATGGACTGCTGATTGTGCCGCTGGCTTGCGGGCGGAGACAAAGCATACAGACTGCGCCACTTCTAACTCCAATAAATGCCAGTTTTGGGCGAGACCCTGGGGACCCAGACTCATATGGTCCAAGATCACAGGGGAGCCGGAAAGGCAGAGGTCTAGAGGCACTGCGTGTATGTACAGGGACCACTCCACCTATTAACCAGGGACACATGAGACCCAGGGGCCGTGTAGGGCGGGGCCGACTGGAAGGCAAGGCGGTCGTTAAGCCTTGAGACTCCACGCCTCCCGAGCTCAACAGAGAGGCTTTTGCAGTTTTGCAAGTCTTGTATCATAAGGCTGAATTTAACATAGAAGTTCTCCTGGCATAGTGAAACAGAGACAAGGGAAGAGATCACAAACAAAAGAAAAGGAGGAAAACAAATGACTGGATATAGAGTTTAAAACCACGGTTACAAGGTTTTTCAAGAATTTCCTAGAAATGATAAATTTAGCGAAACCCAAGAGAAGATGAAAAAGGACCAACTAGAAATTAAACATACATTGACTGAAATAAAAAAATATAAAGTGACCTAACAGCAGACTAGAGGAAGGCAAGAATCAAGACAAAAATTTGAAATAGAAAGAATCAGAAAAAAACTGGAAAAGCAAGGAGAAAAAAGAATCTAAAACGTGAAGATAATGTAAGGAGCCTCTGAGACAACTTCAGGTGTAACCATCATCAGAATTCTGGGGGTACCAGAAGAAGAGAGAGAGCAAGATACTGAAAACCTATTTGAAGCAATAATAACTGAAAACTTCCCCCACCTGGTGAAAGAAATAGACTTACAAGTGTAGAAGTGCACAGAACCCCAAATAAAAGAAATCCAAAGAGGACCACACCAAGACACATCATAATTAAAATACCAAGAGTAAAAGACAAAGAATATTGAAAGGAGCAAGAGAAAAACAGCTAATTACCTACAAGGGAGCACTCATATGATTGTCAGCTGATTTCTCAACAGAAACTATGCAGGCTAGGCAGGAGTGGCAAGAAATATTCAAAGTGATGAAGAGCAAGAACCTACAACCAAGAATACTTTATCCATCAAAGCTATCATTCAGAATTGAAGGGCAGATAAACAGCTTCACAGATAAGAAAAAGCTAAAGGAGTTCATCAACACCAAACCAGTATTATATGAAATGCAGAAAGGTACTCTTTTAGAAGAGGAAGAAGAAAAAGGTAAAAGATAAAAAATTATGAACAATAAATACATATCTATCAACAAGTGAATCTAAAAATTAAGGGAATTAAAAATTTGATGAACAGAATAAACTGGTGAATGTAATAGAATCAGGAGCACAGAAAGGGAGTGGACTGATAATTCTCAGGGGGAAAGAGGTGAGGGATGGGAGCCGGGTGGAGGGGAGCTATGAAGGGCAAAAAAAGAGAAATAAATGTAATTATCTGAACAATGAAGATTTAGAAAATAATAAAAAATAATAAAGTTAAAAACAAAACATAAAGAATGGCGTTTATTATTGTAGTGTTATAAATAACCCTAAAACTTAGTGGATTAAAACAGAAAACATTTATTATCTCATATAGTTGCTATCAATCAGGGATCTGGGAATGGTTTAGGTTGGCCCTGGCTCAGGAATTCTCATGAGGCTGCAGTTATCTGAAGGCTTAATTGGAGCTCCAGACTATACTTCCAAAGGGACTCATTGACATGCCTGACAAGTTAGTATAGGTTGTTGACAGGAGGTCTTTGTTCTTTATCACAAGGACTTTTCCATAGTGCTAGTTGAATACCTCATGACATGGCAGCTGACTTCCACCTGAACCAATTATCTAGGAGAAGATAAGTGGAATATGTGTTGTCTTGTATGACTTAGCCTTGGAAGTCAAATGCCATCATTTCTAAAATACCCAGTGTGTTGCACAGGTTAGTTCTATTCATTCTGGAAGAGGATTGAACAGAGAATGTTGGAGGTGAGGATCACTGAGCACCATCTTGGAAGTTGATTTCCAACCATTTAGGGACACATATTATTAGGGTGACACAGTGTAATAGTCAACTTATTCTGGTCTGTTAATTATAGCAGCCTTGAGTGAGGTCTCATTTGCTCTTGTACAATATAAACTATCATGCTTAATGCTTATAGAGAACACCATTTTTTTGTCATCATGTTTCAACTGTAATATAGGTACTCTTTGAATTCTTACATATACTATAGCATTGGAAGTCTATTTCTGGTTGCCACTGTTGAGAAGGAAAATAATTAAAGTGTGATTTATCCTGTTCTCTTATTATGTGTGTACTTCTGAGGACCCCTGCCCTGTTTTGAGGGTTCCGTGGCAGAGGAGTGATCAGAGTTACGCACCCGGGGCAGGATTGAATCTGGAATCCAAGTCTTTAAATGCCTACCAGGTCCTTTTCTTCACTATAATACAGGCATTCCTCGGAGATATTGTGGGTTTAATTCCAGATCACTTCAATAAAGGGAGTGCTGCAATAAAGCAAATCTTAGTCATTTTTTTGGAGATTTGCCTTTGATGTAAAAAATGTGATATCTGTGAAGTGCAATAAATGAAAAGTACAATAAAAGTGAGATATGGCTATATAGTGAGGGTTTTTTGTTTTGTTTTTGCTTTAGGGTTTCTTAAAAGTCTTAATTCTTTCTTTTTTATAGGGAACCCCTTTGAAAAAAGATGGTGAAGAATGTATCAATGAAGGCAAAGGAATAGCTGCACGGATTCTTGGACCATCTAAACCGGTATGTTTAGACAATGAATGATGAAACAGGTCATAACTCTTAGATGTTGTTTTCTGTCTATTCAAAGCATAAATTCTTTTTTTGTGTCTTGGGAAGTTCAAAGTATAATAAAATCCCTCAGAAAATGCATGGCTTAAGACAATATAGTATAATTAAGTATTCTATAAGGGCCCTTTTGATTTAATGTTTTGTTTTAAAGTGAAAACACAATTTGTTTTTATTTTTTTCTCCTGCCACATTTAGCTGTTCCTTTGGAGTTATTAAGTACGGAGGGGTTCACTTTAAGATTATGGTTTGGAAAATTAGTATTAGTGTTAGTGTTAGTAAAACAAGACAGAGCAAGGAGATTAAGAATATTTTCAAGGGAGTGATAATAATTGATTGGAATATAAATTGAATAGAAGACAACTGGAGGCTTGAAGGATCATTAAAATTGAAGTACTACAGGCCTCCACATGGCCACCTTGCAGTTCCTTCCTGTCCACCTGATAACTCCCATGTCAGTTGTTTATAGAAAAATAGTTACAGATCATAATTTTTGCACAAGACCAGTGCATCATACAGGATTGCCATTATGAGAGCTAGAAAGAATCAAGGTCTTTTATTGTCAGTAGAGCCCTTCTGCACCAAGAATATAAGTATATGCTCCCTTTAGCAGGTGTGCTTGCTCATTCATATGAGATATGAGTCTCTCTCTCTCTCTCTCTGTGTGTATACACACACACACACACACACACACACACAATATTTGGCTTAGTTTTTCAGATACCTCTACTTCTCTAGAGAAGATCTTTTAAGTTCTTTATTATTTATATACGTTCCATCAAAGATATAAGATTTGTGGATTTCAAAAGGCAAAAAAAGACTAAAATACTGAATTCATAATTCCAGGCTACATTCTGCTCCATTTGGCAGCATGTTGAATGCTAAAGAAAACTGTTCTTTGTTTTTGACTTTCAAAAGGGAAAAAGAGGGTAAGATGAATGCATTCATAATAAGTTAGGAAGATTTTTGAAGGTTCTTGGGTATGTTTAATTCCAAAAGCTAGTGGATTTCTTTTGTTACATAGGAAGAGGTAGGAATTCTTGAATTAAATTAGGCAGATCCAAGAGAAATTGGCTGTTTGGGATAAGATCTGATCCTTCACTGGAGATGATTTGATGCTGAAATAAAAAACACCTCTGTAGCAATCTCGGGCAAGGTCTACCTTTGGAATTTAATAGGAACCTCATGTTCTAAAGCAAATAAATTGTCCTTATTTGTACCATGTGTTGGTCTAGTAGCATTATCTTTGCTGGGCATTTTTAGCCTCTTAGGACTAAATATTTTAAAACAAGATACATTTTGTTTTGCCAGCAGAGTACTTTGTTGATTTACTTCTAACTGCTGTACTTTTTCCTCCCTTGTCCCCCATTTAGCCTCCTTCAACATATAATCCACATAAACCCGTTCCTTATCCAATACCTCCATGTCGGCCACATGCAACTATTACACCAAGTAAGGAGTTTCATGTTTTACACTTTTTCATTTTGCTCTTTACTTATTAAATTGAAAGTAAGTATTGGTATATGTACTTGGGAAATGTCAAGCACCTATAAAATGTTCTATGATTTGTTAACTTACCCACAATCAGCTTAAGTAGTGTTTTGGTCTACAACAATGCAGCAGACAACTTATTTAGGATATTTTCCTTTTGTTAATTGAATTATAGATTATTTTTTTACTTTATTACCATGGGTTTTCTCTTTGGTAAATTATTTTGAATCTCTTTTTTATAATTGGTATTCAAAGGCATCCTAAGTATGGCAGGTTCTGCCTGCCATGCCATTTAGTGAACTTATGCCTGGGGTTAGCACGCAGTGTTGGAAATAAGAATCTCTAATTATGTTATTTGATCTATTTTCACCTAATCCAGTACCAAACCTTCACATAAAATGTGACTCTATTATATTGCAATTTAAAAATAAATTATATAGCCAAGACTGGTTTGGCTCAGTGAATAGAGCTTCGGTTTGTGGACTGAAAGGTCCCAGGTTTGATTCCGATTGGGGGCATGTACCTTGCTTGCGGGCACATCTCCACAATGGGTCATGCAGGAGGCAGCTGATCGATGTCTCTCTCTCATTGATGTTTCTGACTTTCTATCTCTCCCTTCCTCTCTGTAAAAAATCAATAAAATATATTTAAAAAAATAAAAATAAATTATATAGATGCACTAATATAGTTGAACTCCTGACCACAAAATGATAATAAATTATATATTTTCATATTATGTTTTTATTTTAGGTGCTTACAACAATGCAGGTCTAGTACCATTAGCCAATGTCATAGCTCCTGGTGTACCCCCTCCACCTTCATATACTCCTATTCCAGCAGGAACAGGTAAACTAATGTTATGGGGTGTTCAAAATATATAAATTATTCACACATGAATATACACTTGGAGGGGATAGTTGTTTCAAATGGTGTGTCATAAAAGAGGGAGCACAAACTAAGAACCCATTGATGAATCTGAGTGTGATATGGAAATTTTACTAGAGCGCTCTTCGACTACCTGTGCGAATATGAATGGGTTATAGAAATAAGAATCATTTCTCATGAGCAAGAAACTTTAGCAAAACAAAGTATAATTGTCTTAATGGACAAATTATTTCTACCATGGGGAAGAAAGTCTTTTAATGGGTTGCTTAGAGGGGCTTAAACTCTTTCCCCAGCACTTTCCAGTTAATCTTTTCCTTGGGAACATGGGATACGAAATATAAATATTTTATTCTATTACTAGAGGCCCAATGCACGAAAATTCATGCAAGAGTAGACATTCCTTTCCTTGGCTTCTGGCACTGTTTCCCTGCAGCACTCAGGACCCAGGCTGCCAGCATCAGCTTCCCTCCGGGACTTGGGCTTCCCTTTCTGGCAGCCAGCAGACACGTGGGACCCAGGCTGGCTTCCCTTGGGCCAGCTGAAGGCACCCAGGACCAGGCTGGCTTTCCTCTGGTCTTGGCTTCTTCAGGAAGGATGACTCAATGACGTTTGGAAGATGTCCAGCTTAATTAGCATATTACCCTTTTATTATTATAGACAGATATTGCCAAACTGTTCTCCAAAAAGAGTACTAATTTATACCTGACAGTAAGACTATGTAATGTACAGTTTCTTCACATCTTTAAAAAAATTTTTTTTAATTATTTTTATTTTTATTATTTTTTAATATTTTATTGATTTTGTACAGAGGGAGAGAGATAGAGAGTTAGAAACATTGATGAGAGTGAAACATCGATCAGCTGCCTCCTGCACATCTCCCACTGGGGATGTGCCCACAATCAAGGTACGTGCTCTTGACCAAAATCGAACCTGGGAACTTTCAGTATGCAGGCTGACGCTCTATCCACTAAACCAAACCTGTTTCGCCTCTTCACACCTTTTCAACATGGGAAAATATATTACCTATATTTTGAGTTTTGCCAATCTAATAAGGCTGATTGAACTTATGTTTTAATTTGTGTCTTTTACAAAAGTTTAATTTTATTTTAATCAGCTATTACTTATTTGACTCTTCTGAGTTTTGTATTTTGCTCAGGAAACCCTTCCTCATCCCAACATTACGAAAATACAATCTATATTCATTTTCTAATTACTTTTATAGGGATTCTTTTTTAATATGTAGCTTTTAAACCACTGCCATTTATTTTTATACTATAAGCCTGATGCACAAAGATTCATGCAAGAATAGGCCTTCCTTCCCTTGACTGCCAGCATCGACTTCTTTCTGGCCGCTGCCACCACCCACCAGGGTATATGCTCTGAGCTGTGCCGGGGCTGCTGGGAGCACACCCTCACCCAGGGGTGGAGGGTGCTCTGAGCCGTGCTGCAAACGCTGGGAACACATCCCCACCCCTGGTGTGTGTCCACTAGAGTGGAGTGTGCTCCGAGCCACACTGTGGCCACTCAGAGCACATTCCCACCCCTGCTCTGTGTCCTCTGGGGCTTGGAGTGCCACATAGTCCCCTCCTGTCTATCTGTGCATGCAGCTCCTCCTGAGTGGTTGTGATGCAGCCTCCTCTTGAGCCAGTCGTGACACCCTGCTAATTTGCATATAACCTGTTTAGATAGATAGATAGATAAATAGATAGATAGGTATAGGTGTAGGTATAGGTATAGGTATAGGCATAGGTATAGGTATAGGTATAGGTTAACGTATAGTTATAGGTATAGATATGTTGAGGGGAGGAGTAGAAACTAACTTTATCTGCCTTCCCAGAGACTTAAAATTTCTTTTTTAATTATTTTATTTTTTTATTAAGATTTTTAAAATTTTTTTATTTCTTTATTGATTAAGGTGTTACATATGTGTCCGTATTCCCCCTGACCCCTTCCCCCAACTAATGCCCTCACCTCCCTGTTGTCTGTGTCCTTAGGCATATATGTATGCACACAACTCCTTTAGTTGATCACTCCCTGTAACCCCTCCCTTCTTATATCTTCCCTCTGAGGTTTGATGGTGTGATAAATATTTCTCTGTCTCTGGATCTGTTTTCATCAGTTTATGTTGTTTATTATATCACATAAATGAGTGATATTATGTGATATTTATCTTTCTCTGGCTGGCTTATTTTGCTTAGCATAATGTTCTCCAGTTCCATGCATGCTGTTGCAAATGGTAAGAACTTTTTTACTGTAGCATAGTATTCCATTGTGTAGATTTACCACAGTTTTTTAATCCACACATTTCCTGATGGGCACTTACCCTGTTTCCAAATTTTAGCTATGGTGAATTGTGCTGCTATGAACATAGAGATGCATATATTCTTTCTAATTGGTGTTTCTAGTTTCTTGGGATATATTCCTAGAAGTGGGACCACTGTCAAATGGGAGTTCCATTGTTAGTTTTTTGAGGAAACTCCATACTGTTCTCCATAGTGGCTGCACCAGTCTGCATTCCCACCAGCAGTGCATGAGGGATCATTTTTCTCCGAGACTTGAGACTTTGACAGCACTTGTTTGTTGATTTGTTGATGATAGCCATTCTGGCAGGTGTGAGATGGTACTTCATTGTCATTTTGATTTGCATCTCTCAGATGATTAGTGACTTTGAGCCTGTTTTTTTCATATGCCTCTTGGCCTTCCTTCTCTCTTCTTTTGAAGTGTTTAGGTCTGTTGCCCATTTTTTGATTAGGTTGTGTATTTTACTTTTGTTAAGTTATGTGAGTTCCCTGTAAATGTTGGAGATTAAACCCTTATTGGTGATAATATTGGCAAATACGTTCTCTCATGCAGTGGGCTTTCTTGTTGTTTTGTTGATGGTTTCTTTTGCTATACAGAAGCTTCTTATTTTGATGTAATCCCATATGGTTATTTTCTCTTTAATTTTCATTGCCCTATGAGCAGTATCAGTGAAGAAATTGCTTTGGCATATGTATGAGATTTTGCTGCCTATGGTTTCCTCTAGTATTTTTATGGTTCCCTGTCTTATATTTAGTCCTTTATCCATTTTGAGTTTATTTTTGTGTATGGTATAAGTTGGTGGTCTAGGTTCATTCTTTTTTTGCATGTATCTGTCCAGTTTTCCCATCACTATTTATTGAAGAGACTGTTTTGACTCCATTATATGTTCATGCCTCCTTTGTCAAATATTAATTGAGCATAGTGGTTTGGGTTGATTTCTGAGTTCTCTATTCTGTTTCATTTGTCTATATGTCTGTGTTTTTCTAGTAACAGGCAGTTTTGAGAACAGTGGCTTTGTAATATAACTTGAAATCTGGTATTGAGATCCCACCTACTTTATTCTTCTTTCTCAGGATTGCTGCAGCTACTTGGGGTCTTTTTTTATTCTAGATGAATCATTGGAAAGTTCTTTCTAGATCTGTGAAATATGCCATTGATATTTTAGTGGGTAGTGCATTGAATCTATAGATTGTTTTGAGTAATGTGGACAGTATGTTCTTCCATGTGTTTATGTCTTCTTCTATATCTTCTTTCAGTGTCCTGTAGTTTTTCGTGTATAGGTCTTTTACCTCCTTAGTTAAATTTATTTCTAAGTATCTTAATTTTTCGTACAATGGTAAATGTGATTGATTGTGTTTTTTAATCTTTCTTTCTGTAAGTTCACTATTGTTGTATAAAAATGCTGTAGATTTTTTGGCATTAATTTTGTATGCTGCTCCATTGCCATATTCATCTAATAAATTCTTTTTCTATTTTACTGGCCAGAATAGTTTTGCTGATTGTAGCTGAGTACTCTGGTTGATTTGACTTGCAAAACATTATTTTCAAAATACCTTACTTTATTTCTTGCTTTTGTTTATGGTACCTTTTACTTTTATAGTTTTACATTTTTGAATAGAAAAATAGAGTCTATGAAAGAAAAGCTGGGATTGTGTTATTTTGATTCATATCTTCTTAACTCTAGGTAGACCAGGTAGTAGGTGTTTTGAGACTCTTACTTCATCTGGAATTTATACTCATTGGGGCAAAATAGAGGTGCATCTTAAGTTTTTCACCCCTGATGATAGTCATTTAGGCCAGCATCGTTTATTCATTAATTTATTTTCTCTACTGCTTTAAATATCAGATTTTAGTGTTCATATACACACACAGCTCTAATTCTGTGTTTTTTATTTTATTTTACTCTGTTCCAATCCTATATAATAAAAGACTAATATGCAAATTGTCCCTTTACTTGGAGTTCAACTAGGGGGTGGGGTTGGCCAAACCCCTTGGCCCCTCCCCCGAGAGCCAGCCCCGACCCTGATTGGTCCCCCACCCCAGTTATGGGTGGGGCCTGCCTGCCAACCTCCAGTGTCCTCTCCCCCTTGCCAACCTGGCCAGATTGTTCCCTTTCAGGGTGGGCCAGCCAGACCTCACCTGTGCATGTATTTTGTGCACTGGGCCTCAGCCCAGCCTGCACCCTCTCCAATCCAGGACCCCTCAGTCTGATCCCAGGGATTAGCCTTCAACTGGCAGTCAGATATCCCTCTCACAATCCGGGATCATTGGCTCTTAACTGCTCACCTGCCTGTCTGCCCCAACTGACCCTCCTGCCAACCTGGTCACCCCAGGCAGTCTGCTGTTTGGTGGTTCTTCTGGTTGTTTTGATCATGATAGCCCCTGTCTGTTCATATATTAGGATTAGGCTATAATAATGCCATATTCACTTCATTACGATGTTTAAAGTATGTTTTAATATGTGATAAAGCTAGCTTTGACTTACAGTATTTTTATTTTTATTAAATATTTTTTATTGTTGATAGTATTACAGATATTTTCCATTTTCCTCCCCTGTCTCTTAATATTTTTATATTTAAACTATTTTTGGAAATTTATTCTTTATTCTGAACTTTAAGATCATTTTATGCAATTAAAAACAGTTTAATTTATGTGTGTATACATAGTTATACAGCAACTAGAGGCCCGATGCATGAAAATTCATGCACTGGAGGGGTGGTCCCTCAGCCCAGCCTATTCCCTCTCACAATCTGGAGCCCTCCGGGGTGGGAGGCAACCTGGTGATCAGGGAAGGCGAATCCTCCTCAGACCTCTGGTGCTGCCACTGCCGACAGCGCAAGCCTCGGTCAGCCCTGGGTACTTGAGCCTCGGGTGGCCCTGGGTGGCTATGTAGCCACCATCAGAGACTTGCCTGCACCTTGGGCTGGCTCTGGTCAGGTGGCATCCTGAGGGGACTGGGGACTTCAGCAGCAGGTGTACAGAGTGATCAGGCCCTCCTGTGAGCAGGCCAGGCTTTGCTGCACACCTGCCGCCTCAACAGGCTGAGGAGACTGGGTGCCTCCTTCTTGTGCCTGTGGGGGCTGCCATCTTTGAGGGTGTGACACTCAATTAGCATATTCCTTCCTTGTTGGCTGTGTACACCACCATCTTTGCTACAATGTGAGGGTCTATTAGCACATTCCTCTTTATTAGATTGGATTGGGGAAAATAGACAATTTTATAATATTAAATCTTATGTATGTCCTTACTGCTTTTCAAATGTAGCATTTCTCCCCAGAGGGTTTATTTTTTTCTCAAGAAGATTTCGTAATTTCTTTTTTCTTTTCTTTTTTATGCTTAAAATCTCCACTTTATTTTATTTTTAAAAATCTTTATTGTTGAAAGTATTATATATGTACCCTTTTTTCACCCTTTGTCTTTCTCTGACTGGCTTATTTTGCTTAGGATAATATTCTCTAGGTCCCTCCATGCTGTCTCAAAGGATAAGAGAGCTTTATTTTCTTACTGCTATGTAGTATTCCATGGTGCAAATGTACCACAGCTTTTTTATTCACTCATCTACTAAAGGCACTTGGGATGTTTATAGTTCTTAGCCATTGTAAATAGTGGATACATTCTTTTTAAAAAAATATATTTTCATTGATTTCAGAGAGGAAGGGGGAGAGAGAGAGAGAGAGAGAGAGAGAGAAACATCAATGATGAGAGCGAATCATTCATCAGCTATCTCCTGCATCCCCCACACTGGGGATTAAGCACCCAACTTAGTATATGCCCTGACCTGAAATTGAACTGTGACCTCCTGGTTCATAAGTCAACACTCAATCACTGAGCCATGCTGGCCAGGCCATACATTCTTTCTGATTGTTGTTGGTTTTTTTAGGCTATAGTCCTCCAAGTGGAATTACTGGGTCAAATGGCAGATTCATATTTAATATTTTGAGGAAACTCCACACTATTTTCCATAATGGAGGCACCATTCTACATACCCATCAGCAGTGTTCGTGGATTCCCTTTTTTCCACATCCTTGCCAGCATGTCTCACTTGTTGATTTTCTTATGGTAGATTTTGTGAGAGGTATGAGGTGATACCTCATTGTTGTCTTAATTTGCATCTCTTGGATGATCAGTTTCTGAGCATTTTCCGTACGTCTCTTCACATCTGTGTCTGCTTTGGAGTAGTACCTATTAAAATCCTTTGCCCATATTTAAATGGGACTGTTTGTCCTTTTGTTAAGATGTATGAGTTCCTTATATATTTTGGATATTAGCACTTTATTAGATGTATCATTGCCAATTATGTGCTCATGGGCTCTCGTGTCATTTAATTGATGGCTTCTTTTGCTATGCAGGTGCTTTTTATTTTGATGTAGTCCCATTTGTTTATTTTCTCCTTAGTTTCCTTTGCCCTAAGAGATGTATGTCCTCTTTGGAGAAATTTGTATTCAGGTCTTCTGCCATTTTTTACTTGGATTGTTTTTCTTCCTTTTATTGAGTTATATCAGAACTTTATTTTATTTATTTAAAAATATATGTTTCTATTGATTTTATAGAGGAAGGGAGAGGGAGATAAAGATAGAAAGATCAATGATGAAAGAGAATTATCAATCGACTGCCTCCTGCACACCTACTACTGAATATCAAGTCCAAAATCGAGGCCTGTACCCTGACTAGAATCGAATTCGGACTTCCTAATTCATATTAGCCCTTTATTAGATGTATCATTGCCAAATATGTTCTCCTATACAATAGGCTCTCGACCACTGTACCAAATCTGTTGCATCAGCACTTTCTGTATTTTGGATATTAACCTCTTATCAGAGGTATCAGTGGCAGATATGGTCTCCCATATATTGGTTCCCTTTTCTTTTGATGGTGGTTTCTTTTTCTTTGTCTTTTCTTTTTTTAAAATAAATCTTTATTGTCCAGATTATTGCATTTGTTCTTCTTTTTTCCCCCCATATATCTCCTCCACCCAGCTCTCACCCTTCCTTCTGCTCTAACCTTCCCCTGCATTGTCTTCATCCATAGGTGTATGATTTTTGTCCAGTCTCTCCCTGCATCTCCCTCACCCCTTTCCCTTGAGAATTGTCAGTCCACTCCCTTTCCATGCCCCTGATTCTATTCTATTCACCAATTTATTCTGTTCATCAGATTTTTTATTCACTTGATTTTTAGATTCACTTGTTGATAGATATGTATTTCTTGCTCATAATTTTTTATCTTCTACCTTTTTCTTCTTCCTCCTCTTAAAGGGTACCTTTTGGCATTTCATATAGTACTGGTTTGGTGTTGATGAACTACTTTAGCTTTTTCTTATCTGTGAAGCTCTTTATCTGCCCTTCAATTCTGAATGATAGCTTTGCTGGGTAGAGTATTCTTGGTTGTAGGTTCTTGCTATTCATTACTTTAAATATTTCTTGCCACTCTCTTCTGGACTGCATAGACAATCGTATGGGTACTCCTTTGTAGGTAATTAATTGTTTTTCTCTTGCTGCTTTTAATATTCTCTCTTTGTCTTTTGCTCTTGGTATTTTAATTATGATGTGTCTTGGTGTGGTCCTCTTTGGGTTCCTTTTATTTGGGGTTCTGTGTGCTTCCTGGACTTGTAAGTCTATTTCTTTCACCAGATGTAGGAAGTTTTCAGTCATTATTTTTTCAAATAGGTTTTCAGTATCTTTCTCTCTTCTTCTGACACCCCCACAATTCTGATGTTGGTGTGCTTGAAGCTGTCCCAGAGGCTCCTTACATTATCTTCACACTTTTGGATTCTTTTTTCTTCTTGCTTTTCCAGTTTGAGTGTTTTCTGATTCTTTATATTTCAAATTTTTTACTTGATTCTTGCCTTCCTCTAATCTGCTCTTAGCTCTCTGTATAATATTTTTTATTTCTGTCAGTGTATGTTTAATTTCTAGTTGATCCTTTTTCAATCTCCTCTTGGGTCTCGCTAAATTTACCCATCTTTTCCAGGATATTCTTGAAAATCCTTAATAACCATGGTTTTGAATTCTATATCCATTTGTTTGATTTCCTCCATTTCTTTTGTTTGTGATGTCTTCCTTTGTCTTTGTATTTTCACTATGTCAGGAGAACTTCTGTGTTGAATTCAGCCTTATGATACTAGACTTGCAAAACTGCAAAAGCCTCTATTGAGCTTGGGATGGATGGCGTCTCAGGGTTTAATGGTGATATCCTCTTGTTAAATAGATTCTTTTAGTCTTAAAGTAGTGACTTTTAGTGTCTCTTACTCTAGTCTTTATTTTGAAGTCCCTTTTGTCAGCTTTGTGTGTTTTTTCATTTGCATGGAATTTTTTCCCATCTATTCATTCTCTTTCTATGTGCATTTTTTTTTGTTCTGAGGTAGGTCTCTTATAGGTAGCATATAAGAGACATTTTTGTATCCATTTAGCCACCCTGTGTCTTTTGATTGGACCTTTTAAACCATTTACATTTAAGGTTATTATTGATACGTACTTATTTATTGCCATTTTAATTATTTTTCTCTCTATGTTCTTTCTCTATTTCTTCTCATTATAGCAGTTCTTTGAGCATTCCTTTCAGGGCTGGTTAGGTGGTGCTATTCTACTTTAACAGTTTTGTTACCTTGGAAGCATTTTATTTCACCATCTATGTTTAATTTTTTAAATTTTATTTTATTCTTTATAGTAGTATAAATATAGTACATATGTCTCCTTTTCCCCCATATACCCCGACACACGCCCTCATCCAAGGTGCCTTGTTTCCATTGCTTATGCTTGTATGCATACATACAAGTCCTTCAGTTGATCTCTTACCCCCTCCCCTCCAATATTCCCCAGTCTTTCCACTGTAATTTGACAGTCTATTTGATGCTTCTCTACCTCTGTATTTATCTTTTGATTTATCAGGTTATGTTTTTTATTATCCATAAATGAGTGAGATTATGTGGTATTTTTCTTTCACTGACTGGCTTATTTCACTTAGCATAATGCTCTCCAGTTCCATCCATGCTCCTATAAATGGTAAGAATTCATCCTTTTATATGGCAGCGTAGTATTCCATTGTGTAGATGTACTATCGTTTTCTAATTCACTCATCTGTAGATGGGAATTTAGGCTATTTTCAAATCATATCTATTGTAAATAATGCTGCTATAAACATAGGGATGCAATATCCTTTCTGATTGGTGTTTCTAGTTTCTTGGGATATATTCCTAGAAATGTTATTACTGGGTCAAATGGCAGTTCCATTTTCAAATATTTGAGGAAGCTCCATACTGTTCTCCACAGTGGCTGCATCAATCTGGATTCCCCAAGCAGTACAAGAGGGTTCCTTTTTCTCCATATCCTTTCCAGCACTTACAGTTTATTGATTTGTTGATGATAGCCATTCTGACAGGTGTAAGATGGTACCTCACTGTCATTTTGATTTGCATCTCTTGGATGATTAGTGACTTTGAATATGTTTTCATTTGTCTCTGGGCCTTCTATGTGTCCTCTTCTGAAAGTGTCTATTTTAGATCCATTGACCATTTATTGATTGGATCATTTATCTTCCCTTTGTTAAGTTGTTTGAGTTCTCTGTAAAGTTTGGAGATTAAAACCTTATCAGAAATATAATTGGCCAATATGTTCTCCCAAGTAGTGGGCTTTCTTGCTGTTTTGTTGATGGTTTCCCTTCCTGTGCAGAAAATTTTTATTTTGAGGTAGTCCCATTTGTTTATTTTCTCTTTAATTTAGTCTCTCGCCCTAGGGTCTGTGTCTGTAAAGATATTGCTACAACATGTGTCTGTAGTTTTGCTGCCTATGGAGTCTTGTAGGATTTTTATGGTTTCCTGTCTTACATTCAAGTCCTTTAGCCATTTTTTTTAAGTATATTTTATTGATTTTTCACAGAGAGGAAGAGGGATAGAGAGTTGGAAACATCCATGAGAGAGAGACATCGATCAGCAGCCACCTGCACTCCTTCTACTGAGGATGTGCCCATAGCCAAGATACATGCCCTTGACCGGAATCGAACCTGGGATCTTTCAGTCCACAGGCCAACGCTCTATCCACTGAGCCAAACCGGTTTCGGCCCTTTAGCCATTTGGAAGTTTTTTTTATGTATGTATGGTTTAAGTTGGTGATCTAGTTTCATTTTTTTACATGTATCTGACCAAATTTCCCAGCACCATTTATTAAAGAGACTGTTTGACTCCATTGTATGCTCTTACCTTCTTTGTCACATATTAATTGAGTATAATGGCTTGGGTCAATTTCTGGGTTCTCTATTCTGTTTCATTGGTCTATATATCTGTTCCTATGCCAGGACCAGGCAGTTTTGAGAACAGTGGCTTGATAATATAACTTAATACCTGGTATTGTGATCTCTCCAACTTGGTTTTCTTTCTCAGAATAACTGTGGCTATTTGGGGTCTTTTTCTCCAAATGAATTTTTGGAGAGTTTATTCTAGATCTTTGAAATATGCCATTGGTATTTTAATAGGTATTACATTGAATCTATAGATTCTTTAAGGTAGTATGGAAATTTTAATCATGTTGATTTTACCAACCCATGAACATGGTATGTTCTTCCATTTCTTTATGTCTTCCTCTATCTTCTTTTTCATTGTCCTCTACTTTTCCTAGTACTGGTCTTTTACATCCTTTGGTAAGTTTATTCCTCTATCTCCTTTTTCAATGTCCTGTAGTTTTCCGAGTACTGGTCTTTTACGTCCTTTGTTAAGTTTATTCCTAGGTATCCTAAATTTTTTGGTGCAATGGTAAATGGAATTGTTTTTTGCCTTTCTCTTTCTGTGAGTTCATTATTGGTGTATAAAAAGGCCATAGATTTCTGGTTATTAACTTTGTATCCTGCTACATTGCCAAATTCATTTATTAGGTCAAGTAGCTTTTTGGTGGAGTCTTTGGGGGTGTTCTATGCATAGTATCACGTCCTCTTTTTTTCAATTTGGATACCTTTTATTTTTTTCTTGTCTGATCCCTATGGCTAGTACTTCTAGTACTATGTCGAACAGGAGTGATGAAAGTGGGCATCCCTGTCTTATTCCTGTTTTTAGGGGAAATGGTTTTAGTTTTTGCCCATTGATTATGATGTCAGCTGTAGGGGGTTTTTTGTTGTTTTTTTTTAAATTAAATCTTTATTATTCAGATTATTACATTTGTTTCTCTTTTTTCCCCTCCATACCACCCCTCCACCCAGCTCCCACCCTCCCTCTGCCCTTAGCTCCCTCCCATTGATCTCATCCATAGGTGTATGATTTTTGTCCAGTCTCTCCCTGTACACCCTTCACCCCTTTCCCCCTAAGAATTATCAGTCCACTCCCTTTCTGTGCTCCTGATTCTATTATATTCACCAGTTTATTCTGTTGATCAAATTTTTAATT
>PVJN01034715.1:0-22605 GCA_004026805.1 Lasiurus borealis | reverse complement strand
CCCTGACCAGAATTGAATCCAGGACCCTTCAGTCCACAGGCTGGCACTGAGCCAAACTGGTTTCGGCCCAATGAGCCTTTTCATAGAGAGATCAAGAGGGCGTTTTCCTGGGTTAGAACACAGTTTACCAAGGATGCAAGAGGCGTCCCCAAAGTAGGTACAGAGGGTGTAGCCCCCATGATCCAAAAGGCTGTGGCCACAGAACCGGGCCAAGTCCTGTCCTGTTTCTAAGAAGTGAGTTGCCTTTCAGAGTCAACAGAGCAAAACTGCAAGTCATGCAGCTGAAGCTCCCACAGAGGGGAGGACTGAGCTCCAGCTGCACCCCAAACCAAACCCTCACCCTCTCCTCACGGAACCAACATGGAGCTGCATAGAAAGTTCATTTTAAAAAAATAAATATATATTTTATTGATTTCAGAGAGGAAAGGAGGAGGAGGAGAGAGAAACATCGGTGATGAGAGAGAATCATGGATCAGCTGCTTCCTGCACAACCCCCACTAGGGATGGAGCCTGCATCCCGGGCATGTGCCCTTCACTGAAATCAAACCCGGAACCCTTCAGTCCACAGGCTGAAGCTCTATCCATTGGGCAAAACTCCATTTTTAAGTATGACCTTTTCTTCTTTCATTCCTTTTTAAAAAACTAACATATTTAGTTTTTTAAAATATATTAGTTCTATTCTTTCCTGATTTCAGAAAGGAAAGGGGAAAGGGAGAGAGAGAGATAAAGAGAGAGGAAGAGAGAGAGAAAGAAAGAGAGAAACATCAATAATGAGAGAGAATCACAGATTGGTTGCCACCTGCAGGCCCCACACTGGGGACTGAGCCCACCACCCTGGGGATGTGTGCGAAGGTAACTGATCAATGTTCCTCCTTCTCTCTCCCTAAAATCAAAGAAAAACACATTAAAAAAAAACTGTTGAAAGAATTAAAGGAGACACAAATAAATAGGAAGACAGCCCACATTCATGGATCGGAAGACTTAATGTTGTTAAGATTTCATTATTATCCAAAATAATCTACAGATTCAGTGCGATACCTATCAAAATTCTAACAGTGTTTTTTGTAGAAATAGGAAAATCCATCCTAAAATTTGAATACCATCTCAAGGGACTCTGAATAGACAAAAAGAAGTACAAAGCGACAGTAATCAAAACAGTGGTACTGGCATAGGAACAGACAGGACCGACTGCTGATTGTGCCACTGGCTTTTGGGAGTGGGCAAGAGACAGACCCTCCCAACTGTGCCACTTCTAACTCCACTAAACCCCAGTTTCTGGTGAAACCCTGGGAGCCCAGACTCATATGGTCCCAGAGCGAAGGGGAGCTGGAAAGGCAGCAGTCTAGAGGCACTGCGACAGAGTGTGTGCACGCACAGGGACCACTCCAGTGATTACCCAGTCACGTGAGACTCAGGGGCCATTGAGGGCGGGCCCAACCAGAAGGCAAGGTCCCTTAAGCCCTGAGACTCTACCCATCCCAAGCTCAACAGAGAGGTTTTTGCACTTTTTCAAGTATGGTATCATAAGGCTGAATCCAACACAGAAGTTCTCCCAGCATAGTGAAAATGCTGAGACAAGGGAAGGGATCATAAACAAAAGAAATGGAGGAAAACAAATGACTGGATATAAAGTTCAAAACCACGCTTATAAGGTTTTTCAAGAATATCCTAGAAAAGTTGGATAAAGTTAGTGAGTCTCAAGAGGAGATGAAAAAGGACCAATTAGAGATGATAAAGGACCAACTAGAAATTAAACATACACTGTCTGAAATGAAAAATATTATACAGATACCTAACAGCAGACTAGAGGAAGGCAAGAATCAAGTCAAAAATTTGAAATATAAAGAATCAGAAAACACACAACTAGAAAAGCAAGAAGAGAAAAGAATCCAAAAATGTGAAGATAATGTAAGGAGCCTCTGGGACAGCTTCAAGCGTACCAACATCAGAATTATGGGGGTGCCAGAAGAAGTGAGAGAGAAAGATACTGAAAACCTACTTAAAGAAATAATGACTGAAAACTTCCCACATCTGGTAAAAGAAATAGATTTACAAGTCCAGGAAGCACACAGAACCCCATATAAAAGGAATCCAAAGAGGACTACACCAAGACACATCATAATTAAAATGCCAAGAGCAAAAGACAAAGAGAGAATATTAAAAGCAGCAAGAGAAAAACAGTTCATTACCTACAAGGGAACACCCATACAAATGTCAGCTGATTTCTCAACAGAAACTATGCAGGCCAGATGGGAATGCAAGAAATATTCAAAGTGATGAATTGCAAGAACCTAAAACCAAGAATACTCTAACCAACAAAGCTATCATTCAGAATCGAAGAGCAGATAAAGAGCTTCACAGATAAGAAAAAGCTAAAGGAGTTCATCAACTCCAAACCAGTATTATATGAAAATGCTGAAAGGTACTCTTTTAGAAGAGGAAGAAGAAAAAGGTAAAAGATAAAAAATTATGAACAACAAATACATATCTATCAACAAGTGAATCTAAAAAGTAAGTGAATTAAAATTTGATCAACAGAATAAACTGGTGAATATACTAGAATCAGGAGCACAGAAAGGGAGTGGACTGATAATTCTTAAGGGGAATGGGGGGAGAGGGGTACAGGGAGTGACTAGACAAAAATCATACACCTATGGACTCATCAATGTGGGGGGAGATAAGGGTAGAGGGAGGGGTGGGAGCCGAGTGGAGGGGAGCTATGGAGGGGAAAAAAGAGAAACAAATGTAATAATCTGAATAAGAAAGATTTAATTAAAAAGAAAAAAGAAAGAATTGAAGCATCCATCTTATGTAAAAACTGCTATTGAAATTTTAACCTTGCTATTTGGCTACTGTAAATGTTTGCTTGCTTAAATAATAAGGAAAATGAGACTATTCTCACTTCAGAGAGGCCATTAAACCTTCCCTGGACAAAATTATCAGTGCTGGTACCAGGCCAGGTTTGATTGAGGTCTCAAGGCCTCAGCACATAGGAACCCCTTTAAGAACTTGCAAAGGGGCAGGAAACATTCCATATTTGGGAGACAAAGAAGGTAATAGGGAAAATTTCTGCATGTTGGGACCCAGAATTTGAGAAACATTTTTCTCTGGACCCGTGAATAATAAATGTAACTCCAAACTCTCCAAACATTGTTTGATTATTCCGGTTTTCTGTAACATTATTGGTTCCCTGACTGGGAAAACCAACCCATGCTTGGCTTTTTAGCCTCTGGTGAGGGGACTGGGTTTGGAGTCCAGGGGAGCTGGATAGGCCTCTAGATAGGCCTCTGGGATTTAACAGAATTGAACCGGGGGATTCCAGGCCCTCCTGGAACTCAGCCCAGGATCCAGCCGGCATCTGGAGAGAGCGGATGGACACTTCTGGACTTGTCGACAGAATCTATAAGGTTGGCCCCTGTCAGTTCGGCCCACTCCAAGTGAGTGGAAGGGGGAGCTTGATCACCTCCCCGGAAGCTGTAGCTTCCTCCGGTAAGTTAATCAGGTGTCAGGTGGACTGTTTAAACTGGGTAAATATCTGGTAGAAATAAAAACTTGGACTAACAAGTATATAAATATGGGACTCTAGAGGTGAGTGAATTTAGATTCGATTAAGGAATTGTGAGTTCACTCTGCTGTTTGTGTGTGGGACTAGGCAATTTGCTACTGAGAAGGGGGAGTGGATGCAATCTTAACTCCTCCGGTAGGTTCTCACCAAGACGTTGGTTGAGAATTCTGTTTTGGGACATGGATGCTGGGAGTGTCCCCAACCCCATCTGGGGGGTTGGGCATTGTTTCGTTTATCTGCTCAGCTCCATTCTGGGCTAGTCTACTGAGAGAGTGTGAGTATGGATGTTTGTCTTGGCATTAACTGGTCTGTGTGAGGCAAAAGATACTTTGTGCCTTCTGGCTGTACACAGGAGAGTATTTGTTATCTCTTTCTATTGTTTAATTTAAGGATGGGGTGGATCTGCTGTGACAGAGTGCAAAAGTCTTTTTTTAAATATATTTTTAATTGATTTTTTACAGAGAGGAACGGAGAGAGATAGAAAGTCAGAAACATCGATGAGAGAGAGAGACATTGATCAGCCGCCTCCTGCACACCCCACAGTGGAGATGTGCCCACAAGCAAGGCACATGCCCCCAACTGGAATAGAACCTGGGACCTTTCAGTCAGCAAACCAACGCTCTATCCACTGAGCCAAACCAGTCTTGGCCAGAGTGCAGCTGCTGGAATATTTTTTTTCTGAGTTTTTTTGCTCTCTGTCAGAGAGTGAATCAGCCCATTTAGCTAATAAAAATTCCTCTCTAATTTTGTATAAGTAAGGGTTTCAGTTTGCTCTGATTTGTGAATTTGCTTTATTAAATTGAAATTTTAAAGTCCTAGGGTTAACTTAAAGGTATAAATTTGTGACATTTCAAAGAACAAAGAACTTTTATTTATGGCTTTCTTATCTCTTTTGGTGGTAGGAGACTTCCAGGGGTAGAGCTTACAGCTCTGCAGGGCAGAGAGACTTACAGGCCCTGTCCCTGTCTGTGACATCATAGTCCAATGTGAGCCATCTAAGGCTGAAGTAAGGCTGAAGTTATTATTAATGTGTTTATTTTATTTACTTATTTAACCCTAGTTGTGTGTCGTGTGTGGTCTGTTGTCTTTGTGGTTATATGGTTTGTTTGACTTGCTGTTTTTGGTTATTAGGATCTTCATAGAGGACATAACCTGGTCTTTTCCTTCCTCCCTCATCCTGATTCCCATAGCATCTGTAACTGGATTAAATATATTTTCTTTCAGGAGGCTATCCAGACTTTCAGTTTGCAAGAAATCTCCCTATACACCCTTATTTTTCCAGGCTGACTAAAAGTCATTTTTCTCAGCCTTTGAAAGGGAGGACTACTATAGCAGTAGTCTGTAGTTTTCTCTGAAACTCCCACTGTTTCTATTTCTCCCCTCTGTAGGAATTGTCTTTCTCTGACTCACAATAGGAAAGGGAGACAAGCAACTGGACCAGGGAATGGGAATGATTGGAGAAATCAAGGATGGTAAAGAAGCTGAAACCAGTTTGGCTCAGTGGATAGAGCATCGGCCTGCGGACTGAAAGGTTCCAGGTTCGATTCTGGTCAAGGGCATGTACCTTAGTTGCAGGCATATCCCCAGTGGGGGGTGTGCAGGAGGTGGCTGATCAATGTTTCTAACTCTATCCCTCTCCCTTCCTCTCTGTAAAATATCAATAAAATATATTCTTTTTAAAAATAAAAATAAATAAAAAACTTTTTTTAAAAGAGTGGTAAAGAAGGAGGGTTTAAGATACTCTAGGGGCTTAGAATAAAGAGGAAAAATCTATGAGGGAAAACAACAGTTACAGAAAGAAAAAAGTATCCTTAAATGTAAAAAGCCTAAATATACTGGATCTCAGACCATTTGCCTTGTTTCAGGACAGAGTAAATGGTTAATGCAGAAAAGACAGAGGGAGGGTATCGGCCATTAATCATGAAGCAGGGAGAGATAGGTTTTTGTTGATTTTTACTGGCTGCAAACCACTCTGCTGGCATAGAGGTCTTGTCCAGGTGTCTTATCAGAACTTCACTAGATTCAAGGTCGTAAGTTTTCTGCAAGCATAATTAATCTAGCTGCCCTGGTGATTTAAAACTGGTGGCTAGCTGAAACCGGTTTGGCTCAGTGGATAGAGCGTGGGTCTACGGACTGAAGGGTCCCAGGATCCATTCTGGTCAAGGGCATGTACCTTGGTTGCAGGCACATCCCCAGTAGGGGGCGTGTAAGAGGCAGCTGATCAATGTCTCTCTCTCATAGATGTTTCTAACTCTCTATCCCTCTCCCTTCCTCTCTGTATAAAATCAATAAAATATATTTTAAAAAAATAAATAAAAAACAAAACAAAAAACAAAACTGGTGACTAGGCACACTCAGCCCTCACTGCTTGAGCTGCCTTAAGGGACCCTGGAAAAAGCCACAGCATCGAGAAAAGCAGGGGGCAGCAGATATTACCCAGTGAGTAATGAGCATTTTACAACAAGCAATATAAGACTTAGACCTTCAGCTTGCTGGCTAACAACAGTTAAACCAGAGGCCAGTGACTGTTACTGGCCTTCTGGCAGCCCCAGGAATAGAGCAGCGAGCCCAGGATCTGTAAAAGCAGCAGACAGAGCTAGTGAAAGCTCCCTGTTTGCATCAGTACCTGTTGCTGCTGGAAGAGGAGGGGCGGAGATCCCTTTCCAGTGCACTCCCTTGGGAGAGGCCTGGTTGCTGCTCTGCCACAAAAGGGACTGATGGGAAGCCTAATAGCAAGCCACTGCCACAGAAGGGCTTTGCAATATGAGAAGCTGTTTCTAACCAACTCTGGCTGTTTTGGACTGGCAGCTTAGAGTCAAAGAGCAAAGGAAAGGCACTCTCCCTGGACCTGGGAGCCTTTAGGACTTTGTGATTCTCTCAGAGAGGAGGAGTCTGACTGAGGGATGGCAGAGACCCTGTTGGGTTGGAAGGATCTAAGGCCACATGTTAAACTTATAAATTATGGCTTTCTAGGCAGATTTATATAGGGATTAAGCTGCCTGTTACAGCAAAACAACTTTCTCCTATGCCAGAATAAATTTTAAGAAATTAGACAAGCCATGTTTGTGGCTAGAAAGAAGAACTGGCCACCAGGCACAGCCCTGACAGTGGTCTGCAGAAAATTGTATAATAGATGATGCCTGCGTCTTCATGGACATGATTCCAGAAAGACAAAGACAATTTTGCTTTAGTTAAAAGGTCAAGAATAGACCTCAGTCATCTTCCTAAGATATTTGAATAGCCCTACCACATGTCATATGTGGTAGCAGAAGATTTGGCTACCTAAAGGTAGCCACAGTGCCAATATTATACTTTATTGTGTTAATAATATTGCATTAACCTTACAGATTTGAATGCAGTTGTCAAAAGGGCAAGTGCTCAAATGGGCAAGGAAAATACCCATCTGGTTTTAGTCTCTATTGAAAGACAGTTGGTAGCCTGTATACTGTCTTGCAAACCTGTGTGGCCATACCCATATCAGGTGTGGCACAAACCTCAACTTTAGGAAACTGGGGAAGGGCTGTTTGGAACAGAGGGAAGTGATGAGTACCAGCCCTTTGTCATAGGAATTACAGACCCTGTGAAGTCCTGTGACACCTGACCCTGTAAAGTAATAAAGCTTCCTTACTCCTTTATTAGAGGGCATGAAACTCCTCCCAGAGACCATATGAAATTTTAAGGACAGCTATAATTGTGTACTTGAATATAGACACATTTTGAATTTCTCCTTGTCATTTGAAGACAATTATATTACTCTGAAGAATCCATAGAAAGAACTGAAAAGGAAAATCAGAAGATATTAAAGCAGGTCAGTATATTTTTCTCCTTATATAATTCCTCTGAAATTTGGCAATACTTAATAAATCATGGCAATACATTTCTTTGCATAAATCCAACAAGACCAGTTTCCAATAGTGGTTTTATTGACCTGAAACTTTAACTGGAATATCATATTTTAAAGAGCCCTGTTTGAACTCTAAAGACTTGAAGCCAATAAGAGTGCCAAGGAAAAGCCTGGGAGCTCTGAAAATGGCTGGTGCTGGAGCATCAGGCCCATGCCCTATCACCCATCACTGGCGGTTGGTCAGAGCAGAAGGGGAGAAATGAGGATGCCTCTGTATCCCTGCAGAACCCCCAAGCACTCTGGGCTGCAATGAGTAGGAGGGCTACTGAGATGGGCCTTAAAACCTAGGGTGTGGGCCCAGGTGGAGTTGCTGCAAGTGAGAGATTCACCTTACTCAGCAGATACTGCAGGCAGGCCAGACAACAGCTGGATGGCTTGGCTGCCTAGCCCTACAGGCACACTAAGATTCAATCATGAAATTCTGGCAAAGGGAGTTGATTACCATTCTTGTTGTGTTTATGCAAATAATCAGGCCAAATTAAATACAATAGGTAAATTTGTCTTGATTTGGCTCTTTTAATAAACATAGAGGTAATTTTAAGGAGAAAAATTCTATTTCAATAGAGGTTATTAAAATTGAAATGTTGCTGAGCCCGGTTTGGCTCAGTGGATAGAGCGTCGGCTTGAGGACTGAAAGGTCCCAGGTTCGATTCCGGTCGGGGGCATGTACCTTGCTTGTGGGCACATCTCCACTGTGGGGCATGCAGGAGGTAGCTGATCAATGTCTCTCTCATCGACGTTTCTGACTTTCTATCTCTCTCCCTTCCTCTCTGTAAAAAATCAATAAAATATATATTTTTTAAAAAATTGCAATGTTGTCCTTCCCTTACACCAGACCATTTGTTACAGTTTGTCTCTGCCAGGTTACAAGCCCACCTCCTTCTGTACCTCTGACAGACAGCAAGGATCTCTTGGCTCTGAGGAAAACTCCATCCCTTCTCAGCACGAAGCAGCTAAAGAAGAAATTCAATGTCCATATTCCCTAAAAGAATTCAGAGCCAGCGTCCTTGAGGGAATATATTAGGCAGTTAGACAGACATAAGCAGAACAAGGACGATGGGCCAACTAGCGCTACCAGGTGTAACTAAGTCTTTCCACCTCTCTGTATGTGAGACAAGGGGCATAGCCAAGAGGTATTCACCCAAAGTCTCAGCCCTTAGAGAAGGCCAGTAGCCTATTTGTCCAAAAGACTTGACCCCTTTGCATTCGGATGACATACTTGCCTCCAGGCGGTAGCAGCCACAGCTATGCTTATTGAAAAAGTAAATAAATTAATCCTAAGGCAGGAACTAATCCTAACTGCCCCACATGAGGTCGAGGCTTTACTTTGGAACACACTAGAGCACTGGATGTCAAGTACTCGAGTCACCCAGTTTCAGGCTCTCTGGTAAACAAAAGAAAAATCAGTAACAATTTACATTGATAGCAGGTATGCATTTACAATGGCTCACGTACATAGTGCTATTTACAAGATAAGGGGTCTCCACAGAAGCAAGAGGGAACCGGAACACAGATGAAGCTGCCTGGAAGGCTGCTCTAAAACCACAGATTCTAGTGACTCTTCCAGACCCAGATCTACCCAATCTAGAAAAGCTGAAATCCATAACCAGTCTTTGTTCAAGTTCTTACAGATTTCACAGTCTACCCAGGAAGCAATCCAGAAGCACATCTGAGACGCTCCGCCTGTACCAACTTCTGATCCAATTCATCCCTTCCACCCTGGTGACTCTGTTTGGGTAAAGAAATTTGTCATCTAAGGACTGATTCCTACCCGGAAGGGACCACCTCCATGGCAGTCAAGGTCAACAGAATCCCAACGTGGCTTCATCACACCCGGTTTAAGACAGCCCAGGAAAAATAGAGTCCAAGACTTTTCGGACTCTCTAAAGATTACTCCTGGCCCTCATTCTGGCCCCTTATCTTATAAATAGACCCACTAACTTTATTAGTCAGATAATTAAAATTATAGTTCTCAGAGGTAAAAATAACTCCCTTCTTGACAATGACCAAGAGTCAATGATTTGACTCATGTACATAAAACCAGTGGGGAATGAAGCATCCATCTTATATAAAAACTATTTGAAAATTTAACCTTGCTTCTGTAGGTGCTTGCTTGCTTAAATAATAAAGAAAATGAGACTATTCTCACTTCAGAGAGACCATTAAACTTTCGCAGGACAAAATTATCAGTGCTGGCACCAGGCCAGGTCTTTGGTTGAGGTCTCAAGGCCTCAGCACATAGGGGTCCTTTAAGAACTTGCAAAGGGGCGGGAAACATCCCATGTTTGGGAGAGAAAGAAGGTAAAAACATATAAATACGGAAAATTTCTGCATGTTGGGGCCCAGAATTTGAGAAACTTTTTCCTCTGGACCCCTATGTAATAAATGTAACTCCAAACTCTCCGAGCATTGTTTGATTATTCCGGTTTTCTGTAACAGAATAAAGATGACCAGGACCGCGCTGCTGGTGTGGCTCAGCTGGGTGAGCAGTGTCCTGTGCACTAAAAAGTTTCTGGTTTGATTTGGAGTGGGGTACGTTTCTCTCTCTCTCCCACTTCCTCTATAAAAGAAAGTCAGGAGCTGGGGGTAAGAAGGATGGGGAGAGATTATCTAATGGCAGAGTTCTTATTTGGGATGATGACCTATATTCTGTGACTGGATGGTTGCACAACATTGTGAATGTACTTCATGTTGATGAAATGTACACTTAAAGCATTAAGGTGGCATATCTTATATTGTACCACAATAATAATAAACATTAAGAACAAGTAAAGCCGAAACCGGTTTGGCTCAGTGGATAGAGCGTCGGCCTACGGACTGAAGGGTCCCGGGGTTCGATTCCGGTCAAGGGCATGTATCCTGGTTGCGGGCACATCCCCAGGATGTGCAGGAGGCAGCTGATCGATGTCTCTCTTTCTCATCGATGTTTCTAACTCTCTATCCCTCTCCCTTCCTCTCTGTAAAAAATCAATAAAATATTTTTTTTTTAAAGGAGAAAGAAAGGCGGGGGGGGGGGGGGGAGAAAGAAAGAGAAAGGAAGAGAAAAATAGAATTTGTAAAAGGAGGCCGAGGAGCGGCTTAGTCTGCCTGAGCAGCAGATCTGCAGATGGAGGTTTCCTGACAACCTCTGTGTTGACAAAACTCCCGAGGCTCCCATCAGTCGCTAAGGTCAGTTCAGTGACCCAAACAGAGGTCACCTGTGGCTGCTTCACCCCTCCTCCCGCGGGAGGGACAAGGCTGTCACTGGGCCTGCAGGATACGGGGGGGCTGTGACCTCATAGACAGTGAGGAGCAGTGCGAGGGCAAGAACGGGGGGGGGGGGGCTAGAACGAGGGGCGGGCTGAGTCTTGCAAGTGGAAGGAAGCAGGCCAAGCAGGTGAAGGTTGACATAGCTGACCCTGAGGGCAGCCTCCTGGGTTGGCGCTGGGTCTGGTGACTTAAAGGGGCTGCGATGGAGTCGGAGTGGGAGGGGCTGAGAGCGCTGGGGGTGGTGGCCGCCTCGTGCCTGCTGCTGTGGGCGGCGTGGAGGGTGAGCTGCAGGGTCTATGTGTACCTGCTGCCCCCCGCACGCTGGCGAGCCGCATGGCTCAGGGCGCACGGAGCCTGGGCAGGTGAGCGGCCAGGGCCCTGTGCCCGGTGGGTAGACGGGAGCCGCAGGAACCAAGAGAGAGGACAGGCGAGGGACCCCGAGCGGGCAGAGGCAGAGGGGAGTTCTGGAAGCAAGAGAAGTGAAGGCTGGGCCAACCAGGGCGAGGGGGGAATGGAGTCTCCAAACGGTGCAGGTGAGGGGAGCAGGAGTCAGAGTCCAGGCAGATGAGGGATGAGTGCAGCAGGGTGTGGGGCTGGGTCTCCGTGGGAGGGGCTGAGGCGGGGCTGGGCAGTGTCAGGCCACCCCTCCTGCTCATCCAGGAGACACCAGTGGCATCTGCAAAGCGTATGCACATGAGGTGAGCCCGGGCTCGGAGCTTGGGGTGGGGGGGCGCTCCCGCTGTCCGTTTACCTGTTGCCAGGGGCTCCTACTGGACCGAGAATTGTGTGCATGACCTGGTTCCCTCAGAGGCTCTATTCTTCCGGAAGCTTTCCCTCTCCTCCCAGCCTGGTTCAGGGGTTAACGGTGGATTTCTACAGCCTCTTGACATCCCCCATCATCGCCCTGATTCATTCATTCAAAGCCTATTCATTGCCCTGGCTCAGTGGATAGAGCATTGGACTGCAGACTGGGAGGTCCCAGGATCAATTCAGTCAAGGAAACATGCTCGGATTGCAGGCTCTTTCCCCACTAGGGGGCGTACAGGAGGCAGCCACTCAATGATTCTCTCTCATCATTGTTTCTATCTCTCCCTTCCTCTCTGGAATCAATAAAAAAATATATTTTTAAATAAAAAAAGAGATATTCATTGACCACTCTGTGGCCAGGCATCTTCTAGGTGCTGGGAGGAAAGCAATGAACAAAATAGATTTAAAAAATGAAAAAACCTTGCCCTCATGGAGCTACATTCACTAGAGTAAGGGAAGACAGGTGTGAAAAAGATAAATGCATAAAATGTAGACTGTCAAATGGCTGTAAGAGTTAAGGAGGAAAATAAACCATCAAAGCAGAACAAGGAGCCCTGAGGATGGGCGGCTTCCCATTTTTAGACAGGGTGCTCAAGAGAAGGTGTCGCTGAGAAGGCATCAGTGAGAAAGGACGGGATGGAGAAAGGATCTTTGGGGAGAAGAAATAGCCAGTGCAAAGGCCCTAGGGTAGGGAGATTGTTACTGAACCGGAGAGCCCCCAAAACTGTCCAGGTGACCAAACATTAGACATTGAACTGTGCAGTGGGAACATTAAACCAGTTTATTGCAGGGCATCAAGGCAGGAGAATGATGAGCTATCACTCAAAGCCAAACTCCCTGATGGTTTTTCATCAAGGTTTATCTATATTGATTTCAGGGAGGAAGGGGAGAGATAGAAACATCAATGATGAGAGAGCTTCTTTGATCAGCTGCCTGCTGTACGGCCCCTAACTAGGGATGGAGCCCGAAACTAGGGCATGTGCTCTGACCAGAATGGAACCATGAACTCCTGATTCACAGGTTGATGCTCAACCACTGGGCCATACTGGCCAGGTCCTCAAGGGTATATTTAAAGGCCAAGATTGAGGATTAAGGGTCAGAGGCAAAGCTGATTGGTTTAGTTTCTGTGCAAACTTCAGGAAATTCCCTTAGTTTCATTAATTTAGTTCCTGAGGGTGTCTTGTCTGGTGTCTGTCACTGTGGTTGATTGAAGAACCAAGATTCTGTAAGATACCTCATAATTGTGCCAGTGATGTCATCTTTAAAGCAAAAGTCAGAAGCTAAACTAACCATCTTGCAACCAGGGTTTTGGCTTAAGCAATCATTGCTTTGAGTGTAACTAGCTGTATTTTCTATTATCTCAAGCAAAGTGTACTTCTAAGCATATTTTTCTGAAACTTGTTTACAGGCAGGCTCCTGGGGCAGGACTGACATAACTTTATCAACATTTGACGGCAAGCTACCCGACAACCAAAGCACTGAATCATGTAGTAAAAGCCTACACCGGTGTCACTAACTCTATGATCCAATACCTAAATGTGTTTAATATTGCCTGTCGGTTTCAGCATTGCCTGTTGGAAAAGCAGCCACTGTGATTGTGTCAGAGGGAGAGGGAGAGGGAAAGGGGGAGGGGAGCGGTAGGAGACATGACAGAGATGCAATCCCAGGGAGGATCATGGGGAATCTGATGGGTTAATTTGGGGATTTTTATATTTACTGAAATGGGAGGGTTCTGAGCAGAAAAGGGATATGATGCTGCAGGAGGTGAAGCAGATGCAAGGACCTCTGCTAAGAGACTTTAAAAAAAATTTAAGCAAGAGATGCCGACGGCCAAAATCAGTTTGGCTCAGTGGATAGAGTGTGGGCCTGCAGACTGAAGGGTCCCAGGTTCGATTCCGGTCAAGGGCATGTACCTTGGTTGCAGGCACATCCCCAGTAGGGGGTGTGTAGAAGGCGGCTGATCAATGTCTCTCTCTCATCGATGTTTCTAACTCTCTATCCTTCTCCCTTCCTCTCTGTAAAAAATCAATAAAATATCTTTTTTTAAAAAAAGGGAGATGCCGGCAACTTAGACCAGGGTGATAACACTGGAGGTGAGAAGTACGTGGGTTCTGGATTGATTTAGAAGGTAGAGCAGACAAGATATATGGAAAAGACTGGATATAAGGAATGACTCCAAACTTTTGACATTATAGCCTGAAACTTGCTAAAACTCACATCTTCATTCTTTTTTCTTTTTTTTAATATATTTTATTGATTTTTTTACAGAGAGAAAGGGAAAGGGATAGAAAGTCAGAAACATCAATGAGAGAGAGACATCGATCAGCTGCCTCCTGCACGCCCCATACTGGAGTTGTGCCTGCAAGCAAGGTACATGCCCCCGACTGGAATCAAACCTGGGACCTTTCAGTCCACAGGTCGACGCTCTATTCACTGAGCCAAACCGGTCTCAGCTCTTCCTTCTTTTTTATTTTTATTGATTTCAGAGAGGAGGGGAGAGGAGAGAGAGAGATAGAAACATCAGTGGTGGGAAAGAATCATTGATCGTGCCCACAACCTGGGCATGTGCCCTTGACTAGAATTTAACCTAGGACCCTTTAGTCTGCAGGCCAACACTCTACCCACCTAGCCAAACCAGCTAGGGGTCACTTCTTAGTTTTATAGCTTTTTTTTTTCCTTCAGATTTCTTGGGACTTTCTTTCTTTTTAAAACATGTATTTTTATTGATTTTAGAGAGGAAGATGAGAGAGTCATCAATGATGAGAGAGAATCATTGATCAACTGCCTTCTCCACACCCCACAGTAGGGACTGAACCAAAAACCCAGGCATATGGGAATTGAACCATGACCTCCCAGTTCATAGGTCAACCCTCCACCACTGAGCCATACTGGCCTGGTCTCTTGGGATTTTCTATGTAGACAATCATGCCATCTGTAAACAGATCATTTTATTTCTGCCTTTCCAATCTGTATACTTTTTATTTCTTTTTCTTGCCTTATTGCAATGGCTAGGAAATTCAATATGATATGGAGTGGTCAGAGTGAACTGGGTGGGCTGGGGGTTGACTTTTGTAAAACAATTTTTCTGTTTATTTTTTAAATATATTTTATTAATTTTTTACAGAGAGGAAGGGAGAGGGACAGAAAGTCAGAAACATCGATGAGAGAGAGACATTGATCAGCCGCCTCCTGCACGCCCCACACTGGAGATGTGCCCTCAAGCAAGGTACATGCCCCCAACCGGAACCTGGGACCTTTCAGTCCTCAGGCTGATGCTCTATCCACTGATCCAAACCGGTCTCGGCTGTTTATTGATCATGATTTTTCTTCTTTAGTCTGTTTACATGGTAAATTACATTGATTGATTTTTCCAATATTGAGCCAACCCTGAATTCATGATATAAACCCCACTTGGTAATTTTCTATTATACACTGAAAGGCCAAATAATTATGACCTCTGAACGCATAATAATCTGACCACTCTCTCTATATATATATTAGAGGCCTGGTGCATGAATTCATACATGGGTGGGGTCTGGCCAGCCTAGCCAAGGGAAGGGGACATGGGAGCTTGGTCAGCCTGCCTGCTGGTCGAACTCCTGGTCGAGGGGACAATTTGCATATTAGCCTTTTATTATATAGGACATACACTGAGTGGACAGATTATTATGCATTTAGAGATCATAATAATCTGGCCATTCAGTCTATATATACTAGAGGCCCAGTGCACAAAATTCGTGCTCAGGGGCAGGGGAACCCTCAGCCCAGCCTTCATCCTCTCCAATCTGGGACCCCTTGGGGGATGTCTGACTGGATCAGACCTAAGCTGGCAGTCATACATCCCTCTCACAATCCTGCACTGCTGGCTCCTAATTGCTCACCTGCCTGCCTGCCTGGTCACCCACAACTGGCCCCCCTCTGCTGGCTTAGTTGCTCCTAACTGTCCCCCATGCCAGCCTGGTCACCCCTACTGCCCCCCCCACCAGCCTGGTCACTCCCAACTGTCCCCCCTGCTGGCCTAATCACTGCCAACTTCCCCCCCTGCTGGCCTAATTCCTCCCAACTGCCCCCCCCCCACTGGTCTGGTCGCCCCATGCAGCCTGCTGTTCAGTCATTTGGTCATCCCTCATTAATCCCTCTGGTTGTAGGCAGCCATCTTGTGAGGGCATGAGGGTCAATTTGCATATTACCTCTTCATTATATAGGAGATATACACTGAGTGGCCAGATGGGACAGTGTTATGGTTAGGGGCATGTTTTCCTGGTATGATTTGGGCCCTTTAATTCATGTGGAACAACATCTGAATAGCACAACATACTTAAGTATCATTGCTGATCAAGTTCATCCTATCATGTTGATGGCATAACCCTATCCAAATGGCTTCTTCCAACAAGACAATGTGCCATGCCACGGTGCTCATATTGTGCAGGAGTGGTTTTGAGAACACGAGGGAAACTTTACCTTGCTTAGGTGGCCCCACAATCACCAGATCTCAATCCAATTGAGCATTTGTGGGACGAAGTTAAAAGAGCCATCAGGCAGCTGGTTCCACAACCATCAAATTTCAGAACCGGACAGTGCTCTTCATCAGGCATGGTGTCAGATTCCTGCATCACCTTTCAACATCTCGTGGATTCAATGCCAAGAAGAATCACCACAGTATTGAAGGCAAAAGGTGGCCCAACGAAGTATTGATGGGATGGTCATAATAATCTGGCCACACACACACACACACACACACTAGAGGCCCGGTGCATGAAGATTCCCCTGGCTTCAGGCACCGGTTTTCCTCCGGTACCCAGGACCCAGGCCTTCACTCCAGCTGGTGTCTGCTGCCTTTGCTGCTGACTCTGGCGGGAGTCTGCCATCTTTGTCTTCGCTGCAGCCAGAGTGCCACTCCTGTAGATCCCTTCGTGCCCCGCATGCCACCCAGCCGCAGCCCTCCCTCTCATAGCAGGCATCCTGCCCTGCCTGGCTGCTCTGTGCTTGAAGCGGCTTGGCAGCAGGGCCACTGGCATCTTTGCCCTTCTAATTTGCATATTCTCTTCTGATTGGCTAGTGGCCATTACAGAGGTATGGTCAATTTGCATCTTTCTCTTGTATTAGTATAGATATATATTACTGGATTTGATTTACCAATACTTTGTTGAGGATCTTGGAGTCCAAGTTTATGAAGGATATTGGTTTGTAGTTTTCTTTTAATATTTTTGGGGTTTGGTATGAGAGTGATACTAGACTCACGAAATATAGTACTTCAAGGTTTTTTATCAGAACACCTCAAAGAATGGAGCTGCAGTTACTGAGAAGGGGTTGAACTGAGGGAGGAACAGGTTTTTGGGAAGCAGACAGGAGTTTAGTTTTGGCCACTTTTAAGTTTGAGATACAATTAGGTGTCCAAGGTGAGAAGCATGCAGGTGAGTGTGTCACTCTAGCATTCAGAGGGGATGTTAATGTGGAGGTGAAAGTTTAGGCATCATAGACATCTCAATGCCATTTATTTGTTTGCTCTTTATTGATTTGAGAGAGAGAGAAACATCAATGTGAGAGAGAAACATCCATCAGTTGCTTCCAATATGTGCCCTGACCAAGGACTGAACCCATAATCTGGGTATGTGCCCATAGCCTTTTGATGTATGGGAAGATGCTCCAAACAACTGAGCAACACTGGCAAGGGCTCAATGCCACTTAGCATCATAAGACTAGATGAAGTGACCTTGGGAATGGGTATAACTGGAGAAGAGGAGCACATTTGTAATCACCCCAAAGTGCTCCCTGGAGCACCCAAAATTAAGAGGTACAGCAGATGAGCAGTGACAAGAACTGGATGGAGAGGAGCAAAACCAGGGGTAGAGGGGAGATCTTACAAGCCGGGTAAGGAACATTGCCAGGAGAAGGGGTGATCAGTGTGTTGGCTGCTGCTGAGAGGTGCTGAGAATACAGCACTGGCTTTACCAACATGGGAGTCATTGGTAACCACAGTGGTTTGGGTGACATGGCAGGGATGGGCCCAACTGGAGTAGGTGCAGAGGCTCTAGAACAGTGGTTCTCAACCTTCCTAAGGCTGCGACCCTTGCATACAGTTCCTCATGTGGTGGTGACCCCCAACCACGCAATTTTGCTACTGTTATGCATCATGATGTAAATATCTGCATTTTCCGATGGTCTTAGGTGACCCCTGTGAAAAGGTCATTCAACCCCCAAAGGGGTCGCGACCCACAGATTGAGAACCAAGGTTGAGGGAAGGGGAGTGGGCTGATATGAGACAGGCCAGACCTGGACCGGGAAGAGGGAGAGATTTGGCAGGTTCGCATGCTGGTGGGAATAATCTGGAAGAGGGAGGGAGAAGTTTGATGTGGCAGAAGATGGGAAAAAAGCTGGAATGATGCCCGTGGGTGGGCAAGAATGGAGTGGAAGCAAGAGCACAGGGAGAAGGGGAACCCTGGAGGGAGGGGAGAGTATTTATATCTACACTAGAGGCCTAGTGCACAAATTCGTGCACAGGTGGGGTCCCTCAGCCTGGCCAGCAATCAGTGCCGATCAGGGCGGCAGGCTGGGGTGGGACTGCGAGAGGTAGGGTGGCCGGCCAGCCAGGGAGGGACTGCAGGAGAGCTCCATGGCATGTCCAGCCCTCTCGCCCAGTTCCTGTCAGCGGGACCCCAGCAGCAAGCCAACCTGCCTCCGGTGGTGAGTCTACTTTGGGTCATCCCTGTCTGGGACTAGTCTGTCCTGCTCCTGTATGGAGGGTGGGGCTGTGGCTGTCTGTCCTACCCCTGTACGGAGGGTGGGGCTGTGGCTGTCGTGGTCAGTGCCACCCAACACTGGGCTGGGCACCAGCAGTTGCTGGGCGAATGAAAGACCTTCATGGCGGCAGTCTCTCAGGTGCTTGGAGCTGTTGAGATTTCTGTGTGTAGCCTCCTCCAAAGCTGCTGGCCACTTAGTCCTATATAACATGTCACCCTCACACATTCATCATGCAGCAGAGAGACAGACATGCACCAAAGTCTGACTTAGCACCCATTCTACAAATATTTGCTAGCTCTGTTTCAAGGAGGTAGGCATTCAGGGCAGAAGGAACAGCGTGTGCAAAGGCTCAGAGGCTGCTTTTGGGGCTAGATGAGCTATTTGCTCTGCCTGGACTCCCATAAAGGGCCGCTGGCAGAAACTATGGCTGAAGATAGAGAGGGAGGAAGGGAGAGAGAGAGGGGAGAGACAGAGAGAGAAACGCCTCCTGTATACCCCTCCAACTGGGGATCAAACCTGAAACCTAGGTATTTGCCATGACTGAAAATCAAACCCGTGACCTGGTGCAGAAGAGGATGCTCCCATCGGCTGAACCACACTGGATGGGCTCAAGGCAGGTTCGGAGGAGGAGAGGAAGGGGCTGGTTTGTGTTTAGAAAGAGCCCTCTGGCTGCTGAATTGGGGGTGGGGGGGAGGCGGTGGAGAGGAGGAGGTGAGACTGATCTGCCATGGGCACCTGTGACCTCAGCACCACCCAGCAAAGAGCAGGTGCCAGCAAACATATTTCACATAAATGTATGAATGAGGAAAGGAGCAGACATTCGAATGATTGTATTATTATTTTTTTAAATATACTCTTATTGATTTCAGAGAGGGAGAGAGAGAGAGAGAGAGAGAGAGAGAGAGAGAGAGAGAGAGAGAGAGAGAGAGAGAGAGAGAGAGAGAAAAACATCAATGATGGAGGGAACCACCGGTGGGCTGCCTCCTGCATGGAAGGATCAAATTCTCAACCACAGCACATGCCCATGACCAGAATGGAACCCGGGAACCTTCAGTCCACAGGCCAACACCCTATCCACTGAGTCAAACCAGATAAGGCTGATTGAATTGTGTGGGTTTTTTAAAATTGGTTTTATTGATTTTGTTAGAGAGGAAGGGGCAGGGAGAAAGAAACATCCGTGCCTGCTGGGGTGACTCAATGGTTAAGCTTCCACCTATGAACCAAGAGATCATGGTTCAGTTCCCCGTCAGGCACATGCCCAGGTTGTGGGCTCGATTTCCAGTGTGAGGCATGCAGGAGGCAGCCAATCAGAAGTTCTCTCTCAACATTGATGTTTCTATCTCTCTCTCCCTATCCCTTCCTCCCTGAAATCAATAAAAATACACTTAAAAAAAAAAAAAAAAGATCTGGCAGGCGTGGCTCAGTGGTTGAGCATCAACCTACGAACCAGGAGGTCATGGTTTGATTCCCGGTCAGGGCACATGCCAGGTTGCAGGCTCGATCCCCAACAGATCAATGATTCTCTCTCCTCAGTGAGGTTTCTATCTCTCTTTTTCTCTCTGAAATAAAATATTTTCAAAAAAGAAACATCCATGAGAGAGAAACGCCCATGAAAAACATCCATCGACTGCCTCATGCTGGGGATCGAGTGACCTCTGGTGCATGGGACGATGCCCAACCACTGAACCACAGGGCCAGGCCCAATGATTGCATTCTTACATCACTGAGAATGAAAGCTCAAGTCTTTTTTTCTTAATTAAATCTTTATTGTTCAGATTATTACAATTGTTCCTCTTTTTTATCCCCATAGCTCCCCTCCACCCAGCTCCCACCCACCCTCTGGCCTTACCTCCTCCTCATTGTCCTTATCCATAGGTGTATGATTTTTGTCCAGTTTCTCCCTGCACCCCCCTTACCCTTTCCCCTTAGGATTGTCAGTCCACTCCCTTTCTATGCCCCTGATTCTATTATATTCACCAGTTTATTCTGTTCATCAGATTTTTTATTCACTTGATTTTTAGATTCACTTGTTAATAGATATGTATTTGTTGTTCATAATTTTTTATCTTTTACCTTTTTTCTTCTTCCTCTTCTAAAAGAGTACCCTTCAGCATTTCATATAACACTGGTTTGGAGTTGATGAACTCCTTTAGCTTTTTCTTATCTGTGAAGCTCTTTATCTGCTCTTCAATTCTGAATGATAGCTTTGCTGGATAGAATATTCTTGGATGTAGGTTCTTGCTATTCATCACGTTGAATATTTTTTGCCACTCCTGTCTGGCCTGCATCGTATCTGTTGAGAAATCAGCTGACATTTGTATGGGTGCTCCCTTGTAGGTAATGAACTGTTTTTCTCTTGCTGCTTTTAATATTCTCTGTCTTTTGTTCTTGGTATTTTAATTATGATGTGTCTTGGTGTAGTCCTCTTTGGATTCCTTTTATATGGGGTTCTGTGTGCTTCCTGGACTTGTAAGTATATTCCTTTTACCAGATGTGGGAAGTTTTCAGTCATTATTTCTTTAAATAGGTTTTCAATATCTTGCTCTCTCTCTTCTGGCACCCCCACAATTCTGATGTTGGTACGCTTGAAGCTGTCCCAGAGGCTCCTTACATTATCTTCACATTTTTGTATTCTTTTCTCTTCTTGCTTTTCCAGTTGAGGGTTTTCTGATTCTTTATATTTCAAATTTTTGACTTGATTCTTGCCTTCCGCTAGTCTGGTGTTAGGTCTCTATAATATTTTTTATTTCAGACAGTGTATGTTTAATTTCTATTTGGTCCTTTATCATCTCTAGTTGGATCTTTTGCATCTCTAGTTGGTCCTTTTGCATCTCCTCTTGGGACTTGATAAATTTATCCATCTTTTCTAGCATATTCTTGAAAAACCTTATAAGCGTGGTTTTGAACGCTATATGCAGTCGTTTTTTTTTCCTCCATTTCTTTTGTTTGTGATCCCTTCCCTTGTCCGGCATTTTCACTATGCCGGGAGAACTTCTGTGTTTGATTCAGCCTTATGATACCAGACTTGAAAAACCGCAAAAGCCTCTCTGTTGAGCTTGGGATGGGTGGAGTCTCAGGGCTTAAGGGACCGCCTTGCCTTCCAGTCGGCCCCGCCCTCCCTGGCCCCTGAGTCTCACTTGACTGGGTAGTCACTGGAGCAGTCCTTGTGCGCGTGCGCCCATAGTGCCTCTAGACCGCTGCCTTTCTGGCTCCCCTGCTCACCAGGACCACACGAGTCTGGGTCCCCAGGGTTTTGCCCAAAACAGGGGCTTAGTGGAGTCAGAAGTGGCACAGTTGGGAGGGTCTGTCTCCCGCCCACTCGTGAAAGCCAGCGGCACAATCAGCAGTCTGTCCTCCGAGCAGTGCCATGAGCGCCACCTCTGATCTTTTGAGACTCCCCTAAATTTCCGTGCGCTTCTTCCCCTTCACAGTACAAACCCTCCCCCCGCAAATGAGTTTCAGCTGGACCTGGGGTTTAGTGTCATAGGATAAGGGGTTCAATGCCATTGGGAGTCTCTATCTCCTTCCCGCCAGAGAAAGCCAGCCAGGTTCGCTGTCACCCGTTCTCTCCACAAGCGCGTCTCCGTACCTCAGCTTTTTGCAGCTCCTCTGGGTCTCTGTGAGCCCCTCTCTTTCCTTCTAGCTGTAGAACTTACACTCCGCCAGCTTTCCTGTGGTTCTGGATGCTGTCCGTTCTGTCTTTTAGTTGTAGTTTTGAAATTGTTGTGCGAGGCAGCAGTGTAGGTGTTTACCTATGCCGCCATCTTGGCTTCTCGAGGAGCAAAGCTCAAGTCTTTATTGGGGCATTCAAGGCTCTCTGAGCTGGCCCCTTGCCTGCCGCACTGAGCTACCATACAACTGGTCCTTCTCCCAGTGCTCGCGCTGCCAGCCTTTGTGCCAGGGCCTCGGCACTTGCTGCTCCATCTGCCCAGAAGGCATGTTCCTTGAGGCAGGTTTTGTTTCTGCTTTTGTTCACCTCCGCAGCCTCAGCGCTGACAACGCTGTGCCACTCGCAGCCAGCGCACAGTACAGATTCATGGAATCGCTGTAAATAAAGGCAAATATGCAAAGGGTCTCCTGGGAGTTCTACTGGGAGAAGGGGAGTTGGGTTGCTCTCTATGACCTACGCTGGCCACCAGGGGGTGGTGCGGACCATGGTGGGCCACCAGCAAGGGAGGGTGGGTGGCCAGGGAAGGAAGAGGCGGGAGGTGGGGAGGCATTGGACCTGATGGGCCCTGATGGCTGGCCAGGCCTAGGGACCCTACCGATGTGGTGCACTGGGCCGTTTGTTAATGGAGGGGGGAGGGGATGGAGAGGTGAAGGGGATGGAGGGGGAGAG
>PVJN01034714.1:0-22647 GCA_004026805.1 Lasiurus borealis | reverse complement strand
CATGTATCAGACTGTAAAACCCGGAGTATTCATCAAAACATCTAAAATAGATATGCCGTGATATTATTGCGCACTTCTGTTTGCCACAGTTACCTCGGCAAATATGAAATGTAATCATGCAAAATTAAACATTCCATACATTTTCTATTCGTTCTCTAACAGTCACTTCATACTCCAAAATAGGCTACCACACTTTCAAGTTTACAGGGACAAAAAGTGAATCAAATTCCCTGTTTCTGAAACCATTATGAGTAATGGATCTTTTTTTTTTTTTTTCCACTAAGGCTTTTCATCTAGGAGTCGCCTGGCTCTTTACACATAAAACTTAATTACTCCATAGGTCGACTACATCCGCAGCCAATAGGATGCCTCCTTGCTGATAATCACTCACAGAAAAGCCATACCTACTTTTTTGCAAGCTAAAATGGGTCCAAGCTATTCGTGATGATGTTTCATTTCCTTCAGCATGACTAAGAGGCACAAGTGTGTGTAGAAACACAAGCTGAAAATTCCCACCATTTTTGTTTGCATTAATCACTTGAGGTTCTTTCCTCTTTTGAAATCCATATAAATATAATGTAAATATAAATAAAAAAGCAGTTGTATAAATTACATTTTCAACGAGGCGAACACAAATCCATTTTCCCAAATAAGGAGCAGTTAAGAGCACAAACACTGGACCCCAACTGCTTGGCACTTGAATCCCAATCTGCCTCGTCATCTCTGAGATGATGGAGAAGTCCCCTCGCTTCCCTGCGCTTCAGTTTTTGCAGCGACAAAATCAGGACAATCACAGTACCGATCCCAGAGCGCTGTCAGGCAGAGGAGACGAGTTAGTACAGGTAAGCCACCTAGAACACAGCCCTTTCCCATCCAGATATGACACCCGATACCTTTCAAAGCCATTCCACAGCGATGACCTCATTAGAGTCTCGCCAGCTTCAAATAAAGGAGCAGAAGCAGATACTATTACCTTCATTCAACAGGTGAGAAAAGAGAATTCAGAAAGGGCAACTGGAGGTGAGGGCTAGAACCCCTGGAACCGAGTCTGGTCAAACTGACTCCGTGGCCCAGACGATCCTTGTTTGGGGAGTTGGGGCTTAGATAGCAGTGGTCTTGTTTCGATGGAGACATGGGAAGAAGCATCCTATCACCAAGGCTTGTCTTGCATAGCGAGAGACCCAGATCAGCAGCAGACACATTAACAAGACTTGCCTTCCTCATGATTTCCACTAACTACGAAAGAAAAGTTAATTTCATGCCTCGCATTCACAGACACAAAGGTTCGGTGCCTTTTAAATGCTCTTCAGCCCGATGACAGTTAGTAAACAGGAGGCTCCGTGTTCTAAGGCTTCAAATCACCCTTCGAATCTCAATATATTATTTATGCACATGGCTTAAAATCAACAGCAACTCTGAAGTGCGAGAGTGGTCTCCTCTGGTACCAACTCCTTTTTTTTTCCCACTCTGACAGTTACTCTCAAACATCGGTAAACAACCTTAATTCACTTCTAACGAATTAGTAAGCTGCTGCTGTGTCTCCGGGAGGCAAGCAGTTTGTATTATTAACCAAAACAACTTTCTCCCTGTCAATCATCTGCACCTCGCAGAGGGATGTGGGCTTTGCTGTCTCGTTACTCAAACCAATCCACGGGCGCACGTGACTCCAGGTGGTCTCTTCGAGGTCATTCTCTTCCATACCTGTGATTAGATCTCTTGACTCTGAGATGCAGAATGGGGCCTGGAGGAGGCAGAGTCTCAGGGCAGCTTGCTAAGAAAGATACAGACAAATGAGAACCTTCCCAGAGGGTAGAGTTGGAGTCAGGGCACACAAGCTCCGGTTGTGGAGGCTAACAGAGACCACTCCCAGGGGGACCCAGTAAGAGCCTGAACGCTTGAAAGGATGTCGCTTCTGAGGAGGAAAACTTGTTCTTTGTAGGGATGGACAATGAAATGAAGGCCCAAGGGTAGATGATACACACAGGGTGGATTTGGGTTCAACTTGAGAAAGAATGATGTAACAACAAAGAGTTGCCTCTTGAGGTAGTCAATCTGCCTCTAGAGCAGGGGTGAGGAACCTTCATTCTGCCAAAGGCCATTTGGATTATTTACAGCATCATTTGATTAATATAACTCACTTAATATAAATGTATGTTGATACAAAAAAGCTCCGAGGCCTATTGAATTCCTAGTCCCATCTCCTCGTCCCATCTATGGTTGGTCTTGGTAGAGCCAGACCTTATCCGGCCCGTGGGCCGGATGTTCCCCACCCCTGCTCTGGAGGTTCTTGGGCACCCATCAGAGGAATCCTTCAATTGAGGTAGAAATAGCACTAGATGAGGCAGGTAGACCCTTTCAGACATAAGACCCTAAGGCTCATGAATCACAAAAATGGGCTTCAATACAATCATGATACTTTTTCTATTTCTCTATGTCAGGAGTTCTTAAAGGGTGATGACCACCTTTTCCAAATGAGTACCATGTGTTAAGAACGGGGCATGTCACCAGACAGTCTACTGTTGTCCACTCAATGCCAGGGTATTGGTTGAACTAGCAAACTAAAAGATGTACCACTCAGCAGGGAAAATCACTTTGGGACAGCACAGTTTCTACCTGCTCTCCGGTTTTGTGGCTTGCAGCCCTTGGCCAAGGCACCTGGACAGTAACATGGTCAGGGAGGGGTGATCCACATTTAGCTCACCATTCTAGTTGGCCTGCTCCTTTATCCAGCCTGGAAACACAATACTTAGCAACTTGCCTAAGGAATGTCTCATTTAGTTTCATCATTAACAAAACATTGCTGACTTCAGTGGAACATTCAGTCTCTCCCTGAAACCAACCATTTTTTTAAGATACAAACCACTGTTCAAAACACAGAGTTAAATGCAAGTCAAAAAAAAAAAGGGTGGGGGGGGACAGAGAGGTGAGGGAAGAGAAATAAAAATACCTGCATTCATATCCAGGGATCATATCAACATTTTTACACAACATGCAGACGTGTATTCTTCTAAATTATCTAGTAAACATTGACTGAATATTGAGTGGGTCAGGCTTTTCTACATCCAACATATTGACAGACCATTAGAGACTTCAGAAATATTAAATTCCTCTAAAAGAAATCAGATTATTGATATCTGGCTATGAAACTCAGTGTTAGTGATTTCCTAATATGGCAAAAACAGACATCTGATATTTGCACTTTGCAGTAACAGAACAGAATATGACAATAATGTGTTATACTTACAAAGTACCCTTCATCCATGGGGCTCCAATTCTACCAATATTAGTTCACTGATTTTCGCAAAAAACCTGAAAGGCAGAGGGTAAGTTTGTGTTACCCCCACTTCATAGTTGGGGATATTGAAATGCAATAGACAAATAAATTATTGGTCCATTATAGCGAGAGAATTCAGATACAGGAGGACAAGAATTGCACTTTCATTTTCCCCATCACAGTACAATTTATTCACCCACCTTTTCCTTGGGGACTGACATTTCCCATGCAAGTTTCACGATGATCTCAATGTACTAAACACATTTTACTCAGAGTGAAGACAGTGCTGAAAGTAACCCCTTAGTTGAATGAACCCATACCCCAATATTCCTTTAATACCAGAGAAAAGATTGGAATATTCCCCAGATCCAGTTTTAACGTGGAGAAAAAATTGGGCCTGAAAATAACATTACTACTGTTCAGTTTGTTATATACTTATGTTCACATGTCAGCATATGGACATGTCTTTAAAAATTATTCCGAGGAAGTCAGAAAGCTTCAGAAACAATCTTGCTAACCACATTTTTAGAAGGGTATATTTTTAACAGCTCTTTCTAGGACACCCATCTTTTCTACCACTCTCAGGCCATTTATTTACTCATGTATTGACCGAATAATCTGTATTTGCTGGGTTCTTACTATGTATACTTGATCATCATACATTTCAAGGATGTAAGTACAGTGAAAACCACTCTGATATAAAACTCCCCAGAAAGATCTGATGGTTTCTGGACACTCCTGGTGAGGCATAGACACCAAACCCAGGAGGATGGGAAATATTCTCCAAAAAGATGGCTCTGGGTTCTGCTTATGAGCCATACTACTTGGGATTACAGAAATGCAAATGGATGGGTCTTCTTAAAGGAGCCTTCTCAAAGCCCATGACTTGAGGGTCATGATCCCCCCCAATATCTTCTCACACTGACTTTTGGCTCATTCGCAAATTCCCAGGCACATTCCCACCTCATGAACTTTGTCCTTCCAGTTGTCCCCTTTCCTTGGGACTATATTTCTGTAGATATTTCCATGATCTCTGCTCATAAGCCTCTTCAGTGAGTTCTTCCCCGAACAGTCACCTAAAATAGCTCATCACACTCTGTCCCCTGCTGCCCTTCCTTTCTCTTCCTCAGACTCACCACAATCTACCATTACCCGGTCCCTCTCTTAACTCACTCTCCTATGTGCGCTTCCCCCTAACTAAGACATGAGTTCCATAAGAGGAATAACAGTTTGTTCACTACTGAATCCCAGGGTCAAGGCACTCCGTAAATATTGGTTGAATGAATTAATCACAATGCTATAATGGCTGCCCTGCCCTATTCTTGCATCTCCTTTTATTCTCACCGGGATACCATTATAATTACAAATAAATGAAATTCCATCCTAGATAATCATAAATTTTCCCATCCATGGGGGTTAGGGGGTCTCCACCAACAGTCACTGAAATTAAATGTTCCTGAAAATACAATAAACACCAGTTTTCATTCTTTTCCCTTCTCTTAATTGCTGGAGCCCCGGGCCAAGGGGCAGGTAACCTCACTCTCTTCTTTCTCCATCCCGTTCTACTGCGAGTTTCTCTGAGGCCTTGAGCTCTTCATCCTCCAGTGTTTTTGTTTCCAGTGGAAAAATAAGGAAGCTTCGAAAGCTTATTTCCAAGGTTTCTTCTGGTTCAGAAACTATGACGATCAACGTATAGCTGGTGGGCCAAATTATTCTCACATGTCTACATCTTCTGATTTAATCCCACTATGTCTAAGCTTAGCACTATGTCAAAAGCAGCCACGTTCCTCTCTATTAAGCAAGTAAGAATCCAAGAAGGAAGGGTTTGGTTATCTAACAATATCTACAAACATGCTCATTTTGACCCAATGCCACCAATATCAGTGAAACCCTCCCTCTCCCCCTCTGATCACATCACCAACACACGACAGACATGCCAAGAAAGATGCCATATCCGCTGTCTATGACATCCTGAATCACAGACACTTCACTGGAATCTCGAGTCAGATTTCCTGTTTACTTGCACATTAATAAAACTCGCAACTTCGCCAGTTAGAATTTTTTTTTCCCCAAGCATCTGAGCATCCAACGGGATTTAGAAGCAATTAACATTCGCGAATAACAGAGCAATCAACATGGGAATCGCTAATGGGACTGGACAGAATCCAAGAGCAGATATTATGAGTCAGGTGAGTCCCTGACATAGGTTCAAGTGTCATTTCTGGAGGGCAGATGCTTGGTATGTTTTCAATAGCTGTGTAGGGTGGCTGTCCCAGCCGTACCATATATGGCTCTTGTATATATGAATCCCAGCCCCCTCCAACATACTTTTTTTTTTTTAACAGCTATTGAAAAGGAAGGCATTTTTGCATCATTATAACACAACCTCTAGCATTAATGGTATATATTAAATTCAAGTTTATTTTTAAATTGCCTACCTGACAAAAATGTTAAAATGTCATTTTTCCCCACTCTGGGTCTCTAGACTACCTTCACCTGTTAGCTCTTGTAGCTAGAGGCCACGAAAATAATAGCTATGAATTTCCACCTTGACACTTCCCCAATAACTTTTGCCATTTACTTGCATCCCCATGGGTTCAAACATCCCCCCCACCATCCTCCCGTGCACATAGAAAGACAGGGACATTCCTATTCCAATGAGCTCTATACTTGCTTCCTTGTCAGTTTTCCTGACCTGGTTTTCGTAAATATCATTCCCGAAATCAGCACACCCCTCCCCCATTTTTTTCACCCTGAGTAATAAATGTTTCCATTGTCACTCTCCCTGCCTCCCATTTCCTAGCCTTCTTCTCTGCATCTGTCTGAAATACCAACGCTAGGCAAATCTCTCTACCTCCCTAGGAACAGAGTCCTGAACCCTGCCCCGGGCTCTTCTCTCTCAGCCTGAAGAGTAAATGGCTCCAGTCTGGCTCAGGTGTGGCTCCGTGATTGAACATCAACCTATGAACCGGGAGGTCACGGTTCGATTCCCAGTCAGGGCTCATGCCCAGGTTGCAGGCTTGATCCCCAGCGCAGGGGGTGCAGGAGGCAGACCATCAGTGATTCTTTCTCATCACTGATGTTTCTATCTCTCTCCCCCTCTCCCTTCCTCTCTGAAACCAATAAAAATATATTAGAGAGAGAGAGAGAGAGAGAGAGAGAGAGAGAGAGAAAATGGCTCCACCTTCCAAACCTGGACTTCTCCTGACCACAGCCTCTCAGTCCTCAGCTGCCCTCCCAACCTTTTGGCCATCTGGTCTCTCTCATGACCAAGATTCCCACCTCTAATTACAGGACACCTTCCCTTATATGTGGACTGTGAGCCCCAAAAGGCAGAAATGATGGTTTATCCCCATTTTGTTACTTTGGATGTAATTAATCATAGCCAATTATAATTTCCTTTACTCTATGTTGCTTATGAAAATAAATGTGTTCTGAGGAGGTATTTTAAATTTTTTCAACTACTTTATTGTTAGATATGAGTGTGTTTGGGTAAACAACATTTATTTGGGAGGTTTTTTGTTTTTTGTTTTTTTTTTGTTTGTTTGTTTGTTTGTTTGTTTTTTGGTCATTCTATTTCATTCATGCCCTATTCTATTCCTTTCTCCTAATTTGCTGTCTCTTGCTATGAAATGTTCCTTGCTTCTTACAAACCCAGCCTTTTTTCTCCTTCACCTTCCCACCAACACAGCCCCATTACAAAAGTGTGTCGCTACTTAAAGCTTACGTTTATTTCCCAAATATAATCAGCCCTGAGACACGCCCTGCCACCACCAGGATGTGAGTGCTAAAACCTGTTGGGACAAAAATCTCACACACCGGACTCCAGATTAAAGGGAAGTCATCAACAGACCCATACGTGCGAACCCCTCACTTCATCTCCATGGCAAGCAGCTGCAGACTCCCAGCTCCAGCCCCACCGCTGGGAGGCCACAGCCTCCGGATCCTCCCCAGCACACACATCTCAATCATCACCTCTCCTCCCCATGCCCTCCCCACCCCAAGGAGCAGCAGTTGAGATTAAAGTGCTTCTGGGACTGAGATAATTCAATCAAGGCCGGGCGGGCTTGAATCACTACCATTGGGTCGGCAAACATTTTGGCAGGATGCCTTTTAACTGCTCTCTGCACTCTGCACCAGTCCTGAGATCATTTCGGATGCCTTTACAGGGTGGAGGTGGAAACAACGAGTCATCTGCCTTCCTAAACCTCAGGACATCAGAATCACTTCTGCCATAAAGGAGTGAAGTGTGTGAGTGTGTGTGTGTGTGTGTGAGAGAGAGAGAGAGAGAGAGAGAGAGAGAGAGAGAGAGAGAGAGACAGAGAGACAGAGAGACAGAGAGACAGAGATAGGAGATTGATTCTGACTATACCCATCCACAAGCAGAGGGGAGAGGAGAGAATGGGCAAATTCTGAACAAATGTACAAAAAAATTTTTTTTACTTCAAAGATGAAAGGAAGCCCATTTTTCAACCCTTTGCCTTACCCAAACACCAAGTAAAATATTGCTCCCAGCCTATGTTAGTCCAGGCTGCTCAGGGGTCCTTATCTTTTCTAGATCCCTTTGGCTGTCTGATGAAATCTGCGGACCCCCTTCCAAGAAGAATGGCTTTTAAAGGATTGCAAAGGAGATTAATTATATTGAAATACTTTTCCATCTCAGGTTAAGAAGCCCAGCAGGGTGTGGTTTTAGTGGATGGGAAGCAGGAGTTGCTATCTGCACTTTTTAGAAGAAAACTCGAGGTATCTGCTGAAGAGATTTGTGCTGTGACAGTGATAGGCTGTACAGAAAGCATGACATGGGGACTGTGCATGTATCCCTGTGATCACATGCCTTCCTCGCTGCTTCTGCCTTGCAGACAGCCCATGCCCATTAACCTAGGGCCTTCAGGAGCTGCTACACTGGAGTAGCTAAGAATGTAGACTTCCTCTATGTACGGCCCCAAGTAGATTTCAACTACTCCTGAGAGAGAGGTAGATGAATAAAGAAAGCAATTTCAGGAGTTTGGGGAAAGGAGAAGTAAGGATGAAAACTTGTTTTGAACATTTATTCTTTCACCAAATATTTACTGAGCATCACTCTAAGTTCACAGTAGTGAATAAATGACTTGAAGGACTTTCTCCAAAAAAAAGTTCACCTCCAAGTGTGGGGAGACACCATGTAAGCAAATACGCAAGTAAATGTAAAACAAATAAACAAGTAGCTATATGTCCAGTGGAGATAAATGCTATGGAGAGAAACAAAGCAGAGGAGGCTACAGTGTGTAATAAGGGCATAAACTCATACTTTAGAGCAGATTTCCCTATTTGATGCCAATACACATTTGTCACCAAGCTCCTACTACTGTTCCCAGCCCTGGAATGGATTCTGGGGAAGCCAAAAGAACAGATAGATATAGATAGATATAGATGATATAGATGATATAGATATAGATATAGATATAGATGATATAGACATAAATATAGATATATAGGTATATAGATATAGATATAGATATAGATATAGATATAGATATAGATACAGATACAGATATAGATATAGATATAGATATAAATGACATAGACATAAATATAGATATATAGGTATATAGATAGATATATAGATACAGATACAGATAGAGATAGAGATATAAACATAAATGACATAGGCATAAATATAGATAGATATATTGACCTATAGACCTATAGACATATAGACATATAGATATATAAATATATAGATATATGGATGTGAATGATGTAGAGATGGAGGTGGAGTTAGATATATGGATGGTTAGATGAATAGGTGTGAATATGGATATATATGCACATCACATGTGTGATTTCCAATTATTGACATGTGAAGGATATGGATCCCATCAAGAGGGATCCGTGTGTGATGGTACACTCCTGACAGCAGTTTCTTTTCAAGGGAAACCGGTGAATGCCTCTAAGGGACCCCAAAAGTGGGACAGGTGAAGTGGGGTCTGTGTCTGAAGTGCTGAAGGGCTTGAGTGTCGGAAGCACTGAGCATTGGAAGCCTGGGGTCAGTAATTATTATCCTTGCTTTGTTCCACCTCTCACCTCACTGAGTAGCTGGAAGCAGGTTTCATCATCTCTTTGAGCTTTAGGATCCATGTCTACAAAGCCAGAATCACAGGTTGCTGTGGGGTTTAAAGGCAATGATGCCAGGAAAGTGCCCAACACAGTGCCTGGCACTAATGAATTGATGGCTTAGCCCTTAATTTACTCATCTTCTCATCCAGGCTCCAACCAAAAGCAAAAAAAACAAGAACCAGAATTCCAAAGCCCCAAACAAAAGACTTTATACCCAGAATAAGTATTCTTCACCCCTGAACAACACAGGGATCAGGGTAACTGACCCTCTTACTCAAAACTTAGGGCATAACTTTTGAATCTATAGTCATCTCTTTTTTTAAAATTAAATCTTTATTATTCAGATTATTACATTTGTTTCTCTTTTTTCCCTTCCATAGCTCCCCTCCACCCGGCTCCCACTCCTCCCTCTATCCTTACTCCCCCCACCCCATTGTCCTCATCCATAGGTGTATGATTTTTGTCCAGTCTCTCCCTGCACCTCCCTCAACCCTTTCCCCCTGAGAATTATCAGTCCACTCCCTTTCTGTGCTCCTGATTCTACCTCTTTAGACTTGCAAATTCAACCAATCCTGGCTCAAAAAAACAGTATGTTCCGTCTGAGGTTGGGAAACTGCAGGTGGGGATGAGAAAATAGTGTTCCCAGTCATCAATGTGTAGAACCTGGCACATGAAACCTGAAGATGCAAAAGGCTGACTGCATTTGTTTTTAAAAAATCTGCATATAAGTGACCCTGTGCTGTTCAAACCCCTGTTGTTCAAGGGTCAACCAGCTACTTTCCGTATTTGTTTTCTTTGTTTTGTAACCAAATAGTTCCAGGGGGTATTAGCAGATTACTTCTAAGAAAAGAAAATCCACAGTCAAATGCATTTTAGAAATAACCAATGAAATGAAGTAACCCAGGCCTCTGTCCTTGCTGATGTGCATCATGAGTCTCCAAGCAATGGGTACAATGGGATGAGTATCCCCACATTATTTCACTGGGGAACCCTCTGGCATGGAAAAATCATACCAGACAGGTGTTCAATGGGACAGACTTTGGGAAATGTGAGTTTGCTGTAACAAATGAATCAAAAGGTAAGGAAGATAGCCCTAACAGGCTTGGCTCAGTGGATAAAGTGTTGGCCTGCAGATGGAAGGGTCTAGAGTTCAATTCTAGTCAGGGGGGGAGGGGGGGGATGTGCCTGGATTGTAGGCTCGATCCTTGACCCTGGTCAAGGTGCATGTGAAGGGCAGCCAATTGATGTGTCTCTCTCACACTGATGCTTCTCTCTCTCTCTCTCTCTCTCTCTCTCTCTCTCTCTCTCTCACTGTGTGTGTGTGTGTGTGTGTGTGTGTGTGTGTGTGTGTGTTTGTCTCCCACCTTCCACTCTCTCTCTAAAAATCAATGGAAAAATAGCCTCTACTGAGGAATAACAACAAAAAAGATAAGGAATATATACCGTCTTTGACTCTATGTGGTATGGTGGCTCTCTTTGAAAAGGCTGACTTGGGCGTATTTTCTGTAAACCGAGGAATTTGACTTGCAGTGTCTCCTACCCGCTGGACCAGGGCAAGGTCCCCTCCTCTTCCTATAAAAGAAGCCATTATTCTGGGACCACGGTGCATTTGGGGGAAGAGTCGGCAGCATCTGAACACTTCTCACTCCCTTGGACAGGTAATTCCCCTATTTTCTGCAATAAATGGGCTCTTAAAACGAGTTCTGTTAATTATGCTCTTTAAAGCCAAATCCTCTTCTGGCTCCACTGGGAAACCCGCTGCTTAAAGTCACTCTGGGTTTTCTTTATTATCAGAACGCTTCGCCGTGAGCGCACCTTCCTTTCATAAACAGAAAATCAATGCTGGGAAAGGAAAGGAAAGAGAGGCTACCGGGAGGGGTTGATACACCCATGATTAGTCCCCGGATTACCTACGTGGACATGGAGATTTTTATAGATGGGCTTTTTCATGAAGATCTTACTTAATGTTAGAACACTGGATACATCTTAAGAGGAAGGAGGAAGAGAAGGGTAAGATAGGCCCAAGATTATTCTTTGCATGTATAGAATTCAATCGTGAGATGGGGAGAGATGGGAGGAAGAATAAGTAGGAGACAGAAAGAAAACAAGAGAGGAGTAAGCAAACCCCGCTGGTGTGGCTCAGTAGTTGAGCATTGATCTATGAATCAGGAGGTCATGGTTCGATTCCCAGTCAGGGCATTTGCCTGGGTTGCAGGCTCCATCCCCAGTGTGAAGGGTGCAAGAGGCAGCGGATCAATGATTCTCTCTCATCACTGATGTTTCTATCTCTCTCTGCCTTCCCCTTCCTCTCTGAAATCAATAAAAATATTTTTTTTTTAAAGAGAGAGGGGTAAGCAAAAGAGTGGTGGAGAAGCCTAAGGCTGGGGGAGGGAACACACGGCCATAGATGAAGTTGACCCAAGTCAACAGCAAAGACTTGGTGCAAGGTCTCTGGCATTGGTGGGATTTGGGCGGCTCAAGCTTTGTGAATCAAGCACAGAACATACCACAGATGCCGGAGTTAGTTTAAAAAAAAAAGATGTTTTAAGTAATATGAAGCTAACCTAGCAGAGACTCTAAGCATCTTGCAGGCCTGCTGGCGCCTCACCGACTAGCTGGGAACCCAATCGGCCCAGTAAGCAGCAGCCTCCCACCGGGAACAGGACCCACTAGGTGAGCCTTCACCCGTAGGTGTGCCACTGAGGAGTCGCTTGGTGGTGTTGGTTGGTGGAGTTGGAGCAAGGAGAGCGGTGGGCTCCGCTGAATCCTTTAGCGACGCAACTGAGGCACCAGAGGGGGACCCTCTGAGTTAGAATGGAGCCAGTTCTTTCCATCAGTCTTTCATGAGAGCCTGTTGGAAATTTGGGGGGTCTTCCGGATACCGTGGTAAACAAGGCAAAGTCCTCTCTCACGGAGCTTTAAAGAAGGGGCACCAGCCCCAGCCGACGTGGCTCAGTGGATAGAGCATCAGCCTGTGGACTGAAGGGTCCCAGGTTCGATTATGGTCAAGGGCACATGCCTGGGTTGCAGGCTTGATCCCCAGTGTGAGGCCTTTGGGAGGCAACCAATCATTGATTCCCTCTCATCGTTGATGTTTCTTTCTCTCTCTCTCTCTCTCTCTCTCTCTCTCTCTCTCTCTCTCTCTTTCTCTTCCCCTTCCTCTCTGAAATCAATAAAAATATTAAAAATAAAAAAAGAAGGGGCACTAGCAAGAAGTCAGAATTTCCATTGGTTGCAAGAGTCGTGAAGAAAATCAAAAAGAAAGGAGGGATTGAGGGAGATTACGGCTCTGGGGCAGGAAAATGTGTCCAGGCAGGCCTCTGTGAAGACCGAGCATTTAAGCTGGGACTTGAATAAGGAGAAGGACCCCACCCGCAAAGATCCAGGGAAAGGACAGGCTTAGCAGAGGCCACCACCTTCCGGCGTCTCACTCCCAATCAAATAAGCTTTGGCAATACTACGTTCAAAAGCACACAGGCATGTTTAATTTTAAAACCTTAAATGGCGCACTTCACCTGCTAGGAAAATGCACCCTGAAACTCCGTTATTTTTAGAATAGTCCACTTCAGTTTCCTCAAGTACTTTCCCCCAGCTCCACCAGAAGGCCCAAACAGCCCAGGTACAGCAGCCTCCTCTGCGGAAACGCGACTGCCTTCATCAGCCACTTTTCAAAACCTGGGTCTTACTTCAGAGCTGAACGACTTGATTACCCCCATAACAGAATACATTACACTGATTACAGGATTATTCACGTGCCGTTTGGAAAAGGTTGGGCAACATTGCTCAACATCCCACCCATCAACAAACAAGAGCCGTGAAAGCGGAAAAACAAAAAACATAAGCCAGTTCTTCAAATGTCCCCTATGTCCTGATCCCATGATAAAATTTCTTTCTACGCCTTTTCAACCAATATTAAGCAAAGTGGGGGACTGGTAGGAGGGTGGCTATTTTAATTCAATACATCTCAGAGAAAAGAAAAGAAAAAAGCACCTGCAGGGACCCAGATCTGACCATCTAGGCACTACGTAAATATTGGTCCCTTTCCCCATCCCCCTGCCCCTTGCATGCCAAAACCCTGCGTATTGATTTTCATATCAATAATTTGCCTATAACATATTCATTGGCTCATTCTTTCACTGTCAGTCTAGTGCTGTGTTTTCAGCCTGCTGGCAATTGATTCAGCTTCATCAATTCATAAGAATGTCTTGCAGGGAGAAGAGGGAGTGAGGAGGTGGAAGCTTTATGGCTGTGATTCACTGCTAATCGATAATTAGCATTTTATGCTCAAGACAATCAAAATCATATTATTTTACATTTTAAAAGTTTTTAAAGGAACACTTCCTCAAAGCCGAAATGAAAACAGGGCATCACGAGTTCAAATAAGCCATAAATTAGGCAGCGACGCATAATTCTACTGAACACCATTTTATTAGCTAATCAACGTGTCTTTTTTTTTTTCTCCTTTTGGCATCTATTTACTGTCATGTAATTTCCATAAGGGCACCATCTGTATTTATGAAAGAATTATCTTTGTAGTGATCCAGCAATCTACAAACAACGGTGATATTTAACTTTTCTTAGGGGATCAATTTTAAAACTGGGTTAAAGGATTTCTAAAGCTCCTTTTTTCATGATAAATTTTAAAAGGACTTGTTCCTACATTTCTGTGGCACTGGAAGCACTTGACACAGATAAACAAAAACAACAATGACAAAAATGTAATTTCGATTTATTAAAATGGTAAGGTTCTGGATCTTGGACATTTTTTAATCAAGCAGGATGAGGCTCTACTACAAAGTCCAGAAAAATAATCATAAGTAAAAGATTTTCTTTTATTTCATTTTGGCTGGAAGAGCAAGTTAATTGCCAATGAATGTGATCTGATTCGGTGGCCCTGTGGCTCAGACAGAAGCCAGTATTAGCCAAAGTCCCTGCCACACATTGAATCAGGATCCAGCTCACCCAGTTATGACACATGGTCAAACCCTGCCTTGTGCAGCTCTGAATGCTGACCCTGCCAGCATGAGTCAAGCTGGTGGGGATGAGCCAACAAACCCCTCAGCAATGATGGAACAGGGAGGGACTCCTCATAAATTTCCTGCAGTTGGGCACAGGCTTTATAGATGAGGGACCAAACAGGGAGATATTTGCTTACAGGATTTCCATGACTACCAAATAGGACCTTAGAGAGAGCAAAATTTGGTTTTACAAAGACTTTGAGTCCTTCCAAAAGAGGAAGATGCAGGTTGAGAACATCCAAATAGATAAAAAGCTGCTGGGCTGGTGTGGCTCAGTGGTTGAGCATCACATCAACCCATGAACCAGAAGGTCAGGGTTCCATTCTGGGACAAGGCACATGACTGGGTTGTGTGCTCAATCCCCACTGTGGGACTTGCAGAAGGCAGCTAATCAATGAGTCTCTCTCATTATGGTTGTTTCTCTTTCTCTCTCTCCCTTTCTCTCTCTAAAATCAATAAAATTATTTTTTTAAAGATAAAATCTCACTCTTGATTAAGATATGTTTCTTTACTAATAATCAATTATTTTGTAAATTTAATTTAAGCAAGATTTAAAAAAATTATAATTAAAGATGTATAAGGCATATTAACTCGCAAAATACAAACTAATATTTATATTTCATTGATTCTTTAATTTGTACATGTTCATGAATGCCTACTATATATCAAATATTGTATAAAGTATCAGGCACAGTGAACAAAACAGATATAGTAGTACTTATTAACTTTTTTAAGAATGTGTAATGAGCAATTGAGGAGAAAGTCGCCAAATCATATTAGTAACTGAAGTAATATATATAACTACTCTATTTTCTTCTCTTTCTAATATAGTTTTGTTGTTTTTAAAATTTTAAATATGTATTTCCTTGAAACAATTTGATTATACAGCAGAATCAGAAAGTAATCTTTCTGGATCTTGTTGTTTATTCATTTGCTTTTCAAAATATTACTCATTGAAATGTTAACATTTGAAGAAATTTTGATCACTGACTTTTAGTAATATTTTAAGAAAATAGTGTCCAGGAAAACATAACAACAACAAAAAAAAACATACTGAGGAGTAGGAAATGGGTTTTCTTGGAAAAGGATAAGGAATCAGGGTCATTTATCCCAAAAAGTAACTTGATTATTGTGTCTGTGGGAAACGAGCAAGAAGGGAAGCAGACAAATTTTATATCCAAGTCCTGGCTCTATGACTCTATAGTGAGAACCTCTCCACATCTTAGTTTTCTCATCCACAATGGGGGAGATCACAAGAATTAAATGAGTACAGAAATGTAAATAGCTTAGTCTGCAGTCCCCAATCACTGTTAGCTGCCTGCATCACCCCACTACGTCATCATCATCACCACCACCACCACAAAAAGAGCTCCAGGGCTACTGTAATAAAGGGCGGCTCCAGAGTATCCCAGCTACAACTACAGAGGAAGCTGGTAACCCTCTTTCCTGAGAAAACGTTAGAATTTCATCCACAGTCCTAGCACTTGTCCTGTTAACTGTGCAAACTTGCAGAAAATTCCAAAATGTATCTCTCAGTTTTCCCAGCTCTAAAATGGGTCTAATAGAACTTATTTAATGAGCTAATGTATCTGGAAGGAGCAGCATGTACACACCTCATTAAATACAGGATGCTACTAACTTGATAGAAATGCACATTCAGACAACAGTCTGCCATAAAATGACCTCTTTTCTAACCACCCAGCATACACACTCCCAGTTTCAGCTCCACTACTCATTACATGGGTAACACACACATCTTATATTCTCCGGCCCCACTTATCTAGCCAGGGGTAGGGAAAATAACACGCTCATTTTAAAGATTAGAAATTACATGTACAAAGAACCCAGAAGCGGGTCTGGCAGATGAGGCACGTTCATGGATAGGTACCTTACATTCCTCTCTGTTAAACTGTGATTCAGAATATTCCATTTTTAGTATGTACATCCCCACACGTTAAAAACCTTTAAATGGAAAGCATTAGAAATAACCTTCGGGTGATCTTTAAATAATTCTTTATGCTTTGGAGCGGAGGGGAAATCTATAGAAACATAAACTATCCGGGGTGTCAAGTATACACCGTAATCATTTTATATGATCACTGCTAATACAGTTCAATCTAAATTGCAGTCTCATATCTGACATAATTATACATAACCAAACACTAATAAAAATTGCTGCCTTATATTTCAAATTGGTAATTATGGTAGTAAACATTAACAACATGTCAGATATAAGATGGTGATTTGTTCTGAAATGTATTAGAGATCATTATACTGGATGACAATTTTAATTATAGTTAGGTAGCAAGAGCACATGCAGCCGGCTGCGGCTCCGAGTGCATCATGGGAACCAGCAGGTCTTCTTCAGCCCTCGCTCTGACTCCCATTATCCAAGTTCAGGAAATGCACGATTCTTCCTGCACCTGCAAATGGGGAACCCAGTTCCTCCTGCAGAATCAGTCTTCTCGCAGGGTTTAAATCCCCACGCTATCACTTCCCGGCCACGTGAACTCGGCTAACAGCGATTTCTCTGCGCCTCGGTTTTCTTATCTTTGAAACGGAAAACCTAGGAGGACCTGCCTGCCCCTGAGGATGCTCCTAGCAGCTGAATTAGATCATTCTGCGTGTACTACTTATCCCAGCACCTGCAACACCGTGTCTATCATTTTGCATTACTATAAACCTGATCAATCATTCCCCTAAACTCTTAAGACCACAGACTTAATACTAGTAACCAGATGTCTCACTTAAAATAGAAATGTGCTGAATGTTCGCTTCGATCCCTCAGGACACTTTCTTCTCCAGCGTTCAGTTTCTCCTTCCTCCCCCCTTCCCCACGTTCTCTCTATTTCCCACTCGCTTAGTGTTGTGAGTAGGTGGAAAGACCTGTTCTTTATACTGTATTTTGACCGCAGGAATGTCTGACTTTGGCTCCTCCTGTTCTTGGCTTCTATCCCCATCCTGGCTTTGACCATGGCCTCTAAATAGCCCAGCACACAAGGCATGCTCTAATAACAGCAACACTAGAGAGACACTGAGAAACTCCAATCCCACGAGCGAATAGAGGACCTATGAAACGCCCACCTCCACCCATAGTACAACGAAACATCTGCTCACTGGCGCTAATTTAGGGAGTTAATGCCCCTCTCCCCACCCTCCACCCCACCCCATCTATTCCCAAACCCTCCCTAAAAAATATGTCAAATTTATTATTCTAACATAAAACCCATTTGTGTATTCAGAGTTACCTATTCCCACCCCTTTTCAAGATCTCTGGACTTATTCAACATTAAAAATAAAGTTAAAATATCTACGGGCCGAAACCGGTGTGGCTCAATGGATAGAGCTTCAGCCTGTGGACTGAAAGGTCCCAGGTTCGATTACGGTCAAGGGCATGTACCTTGGTTGCGGGCACATCCCCAGTAGGGGGCGTGCAGGAGGCAGCTGACCAATGTCTCTCTCTCATCCATGTTTCTGGCTCTCTATCCCTCTCCCTTCCTCTCTGTAAAAAAATCAATAAAATATATTTAAAAAAAAAAAAGAAAGAAAAGATCTCGGGGTCTTATAAGAAGGCTTGGGCTGGACTCTGCAGCTCCCAGGTCTCCTGCAACAGTGGGGAGGGACCCCCCGCGTCATGATAAAGCACCTTTTCTGTCCACGTTTTCCAACGGTTTCAGGTAAAATATCGAGGGGAGCAGACCGGACTGCTAATTAGAGGACTATCTGAAGCCACACCGCGAGCCACGTTTCCACCGGTGCAATAAGCAAGGATTCTTCATTAAAACCGCCGTCCTCCGTCAGGGAAGGCTCTTTCCCGTGCAATAGATCTAATTCGCCGGAGTGATCATGCAGAGCCGGTACAGTATTCATTATTAACTTAAAAAGTATGCCAAATCAATTAAAAAGCATTTTACAGGGAAGGAATAAAATTTACTTCTACCTAACGGCAGCTCGCTCTCATTTATCTTCCAGCCACTTTCAAGGGATTTTAACCTGGTTCTTCATCTCACATTCATTGGAAAGGGTAATGCTCGGGGAAATTACAATGGCATTCGCTTGCATCTTTTCATGCAAATGCTCCCATTCTTCGGAAATGGAGAGCGGTTTCTCCCATAAAGGCTCCCTCCCGTCCCCTTCCAAGGAGGTGCGGAGCGGGGGTCCCCGCTGGAGGAGAATAAAGCGCCGCCTTGCAGAGGCTGCGCGCGGGCTTAACACTCTGCCTGCGTCCCGATGACAAATTGTGTTCCAAATATAGGTTATTCACAACATGTTGGTTATGAGGCGAGGCGTATGCATGCCTGCCCTGCCTCTCTTTACAAACACGTCAGGGCTTGTGAACCCTCACAGGGAGGCAGCGCTCGGGAGGCGAGAGGAAGGAGCTGCAGAAGAAGCCGAGGACGAAGAGGCGCCTTCGCTGGGACTGGGACCTTCTTATGCCAGGGACCAGGGACCGCTGCCATCATCAGACCAGTGTCATCTCAGAACCGAGTTCGAGTTAGAGGTCATTGGGATGGACCACTCGGCCGCTTACAGATGAGGAGACTGAGGCCTGAGAGAGAACGAGATTTTTTCCCAAGTGTTGGTGCTGGTGAGGCTGGGGCATCCATTACCCTAGAAGCAAGGCCAGTGTCCAGAGCTTCCGTCCCATGGCGGGGCTGAGTCTGGTAGAGCATCAGGCTAGATTCAGTGTACGGGTCCATTATGGGGCCGTGAGTCCCAAGAGCACAGGATGGAAAGAGCTAAATATCAGGTGTCCTGCCCTTGCAGTGGCCACGCCCATTCTAGCCACTGACTGGCTCCCAGGTGTGACCCACAGGTAAGCCAAACTGTCCCAGGTCCGGCCTGGCCACCCCCAGGCTGTCTTCCAGGGGTGCCACACGGCTGCCCAGACTCTCAAATAGACCTTGCCCTGGTGGGGTGCCTTCACAAGTCCCGGGGGGGGCACCAGCCTTCTGGTGTTCAGATAAAAGTCCCATCAAACGGGAGGGGAGCGTAGCCCAGAGGGACAGTTTTCACGCTACAGCAGTTCGTTGGATTGGCTCTACGTGTGGCATTTTTTTAACCAGGGCCCAGGAGGACAATTCTCCTCATTTGTTAACTCATTTTCTCCCTTTTCAGCAAAGCACCACTGGGCACTGGTGACCAGAGCTTCCAGCTCAGTCCTTCCCCCCCCCACCCAGCCCCCCCAGGCAGGGGCTCTCTGAGAGGCCAGCACACGGCAGCCCACCCTGGTTTGGATGTAAAGCAAGGTCGGCAAGCTTCTTCCATAAATGGCCAGAGAGGGCTTACGTTAGCTTTGCAGGCCATTCCGTCCGTCTGAACTACTCAACCCTGCTGTGTAAAAGGAACCACGGACAATACGTAAACAAATGAGCATGATTGTGTTGTGAAAACTTTGTTGATCCACGTTGAGATTGAATTTCATAGAACTTTCCTGTGTCATTCTTCTTCTGGTTTTCACAAAAGCCGTTCTCAGCCCATGAGCTGTCCCCAGAAAGGTGAGGGTCCAGTTTTGTGTCCCCCAGAGTGCAGCTTGCCACCCCCTGTCTGGAGCTATGACAGCTCTCACCACAAAGACTTCCTTTTGCTATCCAGATGCTCTCTTTACACCTTGCTGTCCGCACTCAACCTGGCTGAGCCTGATTTCCTAGTAAGCACGCGTGCTTTTCCGCTGCCGTGCAATAGGGATTACTTCGATGAGGTGATGTCGCCAGAGGACTGGGTGGGTGGAATTCCTCCATCGCCGGTGGGAACGGGATTCTTGTGGTATCTTCAGAAAAGGAGTTTTCTAAGACTCGCCTGGGAGAATGATTTATTTTTATTTGCTTGCAGTTACATTTCTCTGTTTCCAAAGGCCCACTGTCTTCAAATCAGTCCGGGGAAACATACAGCTGGGGCTTCCATTACGCTAGAAGCAGGCCCAGTGTCCAGAGCTTCCGTCCCATGGCAGAGTTGAGTCTGGCAGAGCATCACACTAGATTCAGTCCATTGGTTCATTGTGGGGCCATGAGCCCCATGGCCAATGCAGGGGAGCACGCACACAAGAGAGGAAGAGTTCAATATCAGATTCCGTGCCCTTGCAGTGGCCACGCCTATTCTAGCCACTGACTCGCTCCCAGGTGTGACCCACATCACCCAGACCTTCCTGAGCATCTTTCCACATCACCCAGACCTTAAAGGCATCCAAAATGCCTTTGTCCAATCCCTTCCCTCAGCGATCTATGCAGAACAGACTTAGAGAAGGTTAACCACAGCTTCCTGGCAAAGCTGTATAAATGGCACATCTATGTTATCTGGTCTCTTCCTTGCTCCTTCCCTGTTAAATAATAAGCAGGTTATTACAAGCGTATCAGTTACAGCCTGCTAGCTGGTGACTTCAGGAATCGCTCTGAGCTCGTGGGAGAGAATTTTCCTGGGTGGGCATCTTTCAGTGAAATCTAACTGAAAGCACAAAATTGGTCACCAAGAAACAGTTGTAAGATTGTGTCGTTATTATACGCACCCAGATAAAAGAAAAATATGCATCCACGAAGCAGTGTATATAAGCTCTACTGCTGGACTTCTGGCCTTCATACATAAACACGGCTCGAATTTTGGAAGAAATATTTTCGTTTCAGATGTGGCCAATATTAGCACCACAAGTCGGTCCCTGAAATCACCATCAATCTTTTGTCTGTGCCACGAAGCAAGTAGGAACGCTCCGTTTAAATACCTTTACACACAGCACAACTCTACTGGCATCAGCATATTACAAAAACCAATTTTCTTGCATCAACTTCTATCTACTTCTAATTCTGTAGCATAGCTCTGGGGAGTTGCTACAAGGTCTGTGTAAACTGAAAATCTAAATAACATTATGACGCCTATTACAGAACTAATTTATAATCTAATACCCCAGTTGAATTTAATATCCTATTTATTTATTCAAGCAAAATATCTGGAAAAAAAATATGTCACATCATAATGTAGTTGTTATGAAAATGGAAAAATAAAACAGAACTTTGGAGAAGGCATGATAATTGCTAGGGGCAGGTATGAGCAAGAATTCCAGGGCCCCTCACACGAAGGAGAGACGGAGCCCTTTAATAAATAGAACTTTTGCTTTAAAACGCAATTATTGTCAAATTTAGTATTTTACATCAAATTTACAACTTTAAAATGTGATTCCTATTAATGTTATCTGCTCAGAGCTACTGCAGCGTAAAACTGTTAGCCAACAGATGCCACCTCATCAACTGTCTGTAACAACTCCATTCTCATCCCAATGGAAGAGCGGAGTTTATGGCAGCGTTTATAAGCACACATTCCAATACAAATGCACAAGTGATGGGCGCATATATAATACACACTGGCTAATGGAAAAACTACAGAGATGCTTCTCAGAATACTAAGTGTCATACGGATTCCTTATCTTAGGATAAAGGAAGGAGAGAGGGAGGGAGGAAAAGAGGGAGGGGGAGGGAAGGGAAGGGAAGGAAAAGGAAAGGAAGAGAAGGAAAGGGAAGAGAATGGGCAGAAGAAAGGAGCGAAGGAAGGACAGAAGAAAGGAGTGAAGAAAGATTAGGCATTTGGATAAGAAAAGCTATAGAAATCATAAATATAAACACATTGTAAGGTAACAGTTACATCCTGCCACTGGATGCTCCTGGCTGTCCAGGACACAGAAGTGACTTGATGGAATTTTAGGGGTTGGGGATACATTTATAGCAGACTTCCAGGACTTGAAAAACAGACAGCAGTGGCTGAATCCCTGCAGTAAATAAGGAAAATGCCTCCTGCTCTCTTCTTCTTGAGAGAGAAGCCATGTCTGCAGTTAAGGTAGTAGCCTGAACTACTGAAGTACATGTGCAAATACGGATGCCCACACTCACAAACACATGCCCATTCACACTCACACACAGGCACAGGCACACCCACCCACTCACACACACACATGCCCATGCACACTCACACACAGGCACATACACACACACACATGCTCATGCACACTCACACACACATGCACACACACTCACAAATACATGCCCATTCACACTCACACACAGGCACATACACACACACATATGCTCATGCACACTCACACACACATGCACACACACTCACAAACACATGCCCATCCACACTCACACACAGGCACATGCACTCCCATCCACTCACACACTCATGCCCATGCACTCACACACATGCACACTCATGCCCATGCACTCACACACACACATGCACATGCAGACCCACCACTCACACCCACTTACACACACA
>PVJN01034713.1:0-23861 GCA_004026805.1 Lasiurus borealis | reverse complement strand
CCACTCAGGTTCACCCTTGGCCATGCTGGTGTGGCACAAGAATAGCTTTATTGTCACATGCCCATGAATCCAGGGATGCCTTAAGGACATTTGATACCCCAAGCTTGTCTGGAAATTCTAGTACAGGGACCAAGCCTGATTCTCATGCATTTCCAGCCCCTCAATGGTTTTCCTATACATCAAAGCTTAATGGGGTGATTCAGTGAGCTCGAGCCATTTGTCTTTGTGCAGAGAAGTAGCCCAACCTTGTCCCAAGTTCTCTGAAGTTTTGAGGACAAGTTTTCCCTGTAGTTGTTCAGCGAGCACTGCCCTCTGCTGGCTCCACTGGAGCATGGTTAAGTAAAACCGAATGCCTTGGATTATTTCAGTGCTTCTTAAAATTTTCCATTGAACCACAGAAAATCACCTGGTGGTCTTATTAAAATGCAGACTTTATGTCAGTAGGTCCTGGGGGAGAATCAAGATTCTGCATTTCTAATGAGTTACCAGGAGATGCAGATAGTGCTGCCCACACACCACTGTTTTTTGTTATAAGATTTTTATTGATTTCAGAGAGGAAGGGAGAGATTGAAACAGCAATGATGAGAGAGACTCATTAATTGGCTGTCTCCAGTATACCCCTACTAGGGATCGAGCCCACAACACAGGCATATGCCCTGACTGGGAATCAAACGGCAGTTTGACCCATGAACAAGGAGGTCACAGTTCCATTCCTGGTCAGGACACATGCTCCAGTTGTGGGCTCCATCCCCAGTAAGGGGCTTGCAGGAGGCAGCTAATTGATGATTGTCTCATCATTGATGCTTCTATCTCTCTCCCTCTCTCCTTTCCTCTCTGAAATCAATAAAAATATATTTTTGGTCCATGGGATGAGGCTCAATCCACTGAGCCACCACAGCTGGGCCCACATGCCACTGTTTGAACAGCACCGCATAAGATGCCTCCAGGCTTTCTGCTGTTCTGACCATTAGCTTTGTGTTTCTAGGCCTGTCCATGGGACTTGCTTCTCTCCTCCACTTACTACCCTGCGCAGCTCCTGGGTCTCATACTCATTTCCTTCTCAAGTTAAAATTCCCAGTGGTCCTTCCTAGGTTCCTGTGGCCCCCAAGTGCATTGGCTGCACTGCCAGGGACCAGCCTGTCCCAACAGCAGCACTAGGTGACACATGGAACTTTGCAAGGCCAGGAGCTCCTAGGAGCTCAGAAAATGCAGCCTTCATAGATGGCTCTGCCCAAAGAAACAACTTGATTGGGACCGGGTGGTGGGACTAACTAGGGGCACACCTAAATGAGGCTTGGGCTTTCAAACCAATGGGTTCACTTATTGTCCACCCATACTTACCACATGCCTGGGCATGCTGGGGGCTGAGACCCTATGTTGGGAACTGCTTAATGAGACCCCATGTCGACTGAACTCATCATTGTGCCTGACTCCGTGCCACACTTTTTACCCAAAAGCTCCCATCTAAGGAATGGGCCTGGGTATTGGGAAAGTCTTTCCAAAGTTCTTCATTAAAGATTTAATTTTAAGTGGCTTCCTTGACCATGTTTATGCTACACAGCTCTTGCGGAGACCAAAGCAGTCTTAGAAAGGTTGTATCTTGCCCTAACCAGTTTGGCTCGGTAGATAGAGCATCAGCCTGCAGACTGAAGGGTCCTGGGTTCAATTCCAATCAAGGGCACATGCCTGGATTGCAGGCTCGGTTTCCAGTAGGGGGTGTGCAGGAGGCATCCTATCAATGACTCTTGCATCATTGATATTTCTCTCTCCCTTTCCTTTCCTCTCTGAAATCAATAAAAAAGATTTTTTTTTAAAAAAGGTTCCATATTTTATTCTCACTTCTTCTCCAGGGATAACAGGATCCACCACCTGCAGTGCCTTTGGGCTACCATGTTTTTTTAAGTGGCAGCTCCTGCCCAGCTGTGTAGCGCCATATTTGAGCAGTTCACCTATGAACAAGGAGGTCATAGTTTGATTTCCGATCAGGGCACATGCTCCAGTTGTGGGTTCCATCCCTAGTAGGGGGCTTGCAGGAGGCAGCTAATCGGTAATTGTCTCATCACTGATGTTTCTCTCTCCCTCCCCACCCAACTCCCTTCCTCTCTAAAATCAATACAAATATATTTTTAAAAAATTAAAGTGGCAGCTCCTGCATCACATTACTCCCCTCCCCACTTCCTCCTCTCTCCTGGGAATCACCTCAGGAGACAGCATGGCAGAAGAAAGGGGCTGAATTCAGCCCAGAGCCTCCTGCAAATCTGCAAAGCCAGAAGCACTTATTCTCTTTCATCAGCAGCTCTGCCCATCTCTCTGTACTCCAGCTTCTTAGTCTTTCCCACTCTTCCTGCACCATGTTTTCTCTTTCCAAATGTTTGTTCCCCTCATCCTCTTCCTGTCTCTTATGTTTTCTTTCCTCTGTTCCACCTCATCCTGCTGGTACATTTCCCTCGATATTTCTGCTTTGTACCAAGCTCTGTTCTGCCCCTAATGTTCCATCTGCCCACGAGGATCTCACAGCCCGTGAGAGCTAGTGCCTTGGCTGGTTTGTTTCCTTCCTGAGTGAAATAGGTGCTCACTGCTTCCCAGCCCAGTGACCTTGTGTCCAGAAGCCCAGCTTGGGCAAAGGCTCTCTATGGAGCAGACAGCACAATACCAGTAGATATCTGTAATGCAATTCCTGATGGACTTTTCCCAATGGCCCCAACTTAGAGTTAAGACAAGGAGATTTCACTCTCCCCAAAGAGTTACACGTGAGTCAGGAATAACATCACCTCTAAGCTAACAGCACTCTTCACCTCAACTCTGTATAAATAGAAGAATAGGGAGAGAGGAGAAAAACATCAGGATCAACATGGTTGGATCTGGGAGAGACCTGTGGCTTTTCCCTCTCTTTTGCATGAATAAGGTCACCTTACCTTAATATCAACTGAAAGGAGCTCTAAAAGCACTACATGAGAGAGTCAAGAAATATAAAAAAGTGAAGTCGCTCTCCTTGGTTGGGCAGTGGATTTGTTGATCCTTCCAAAGGCAGAGACATGGAATATGAGTGTGATGGGGAGCAGTCTGCACACTCACTGCTTGGCCTGGCGAGGATGTAGGGTTTCCATAGAGGAGACTGCAGACAGTAGCCAGGATTTAATTGTCTTGCCATCCGGCCACCAGGTAGGCAGATGCTAGCAGAGGGTTGGATGGTACACCCTCGGTGGGAGTTGAGTGGGAGGAGGGCCAGGAGAGGCCAACCCAGAGAACATCTCCCACATCAGCACTCTTCAGTGGAGCACTCCCACTCCCACCAACCTGTGCCCTTCCCTCCTTTACCACCCCCCCCAAACACTCACACCTGTGCTTCACAAATGAGCCAACATTCAGATGTCTGTCAGAGAAGACCTCCACAGTGGATCAGTTTTAGTCAGAGAAACAGAGAAAACTAGCAGTGGCCAGGTAACTGAGAAATAGTTTGGCCTCTCTGCCATGCCCTCACCCCTAGAGAAGCTAAAACTAGATGAGGCAAAATCAAGGGGAGAATTGTTAGACCATATCTCCCTTCCTATTATAGATTTTTGGATCATGAGACAAACCTTAGCTGGAGTGACAGGAAGATATTAAAGGGGAGTTTTACATTGAACTGCACTGTTAAGTTACTAGAAGTGATAAAAACAGAACTGGGGGATTTTCACAAAGCATCCTTAAGTAATAGAAGGCAGATTTGACATAGTCCTGATGTGAATGGGGGCAGGGGGAAAATGTTAGCTCCCAACCAACCAAGTTCAAACTATTCAAAAATTGTGTATATGCATTTATTAAGCAACATCATTCTGGATTTAGCACTGAGAAAGACAGACACAGTTCATACCTTCATGCAATTTATATTGTAGGCTGGAGGACCACCCAAGGAAAATTAGTATTTTAATTTCATTCATGACAATGGTACAGGTGTCATCAAATATGACAACTGCTAGATAAAAGAGCTGGTGAAGGCGGAGCAAATGTGAACTAGGAAGATCAGACCTAGTTTTGAGGATCAGAGAGAACTTCCCTTTGGAATCAGTCTGAAAAATGGAATGTCAGGAGTGTGTGTGGAGAAGCCTTCAAGAAAGAGGAAAGGGCCTGGCCGGTGGTGCTCAGTGGTTGGAGTGTCGGCCCATGCACTGAAGGGTCACAGGTTCAATCCACCGTCAAGGATCTGTACATAGGTTGCAGATTCTATCCCCAGCCTCTGTCAGGACGCATGTGGGAGACAACCAATGGATGTGTCTCTCTCACATCGATGTTTGTCTCTCTCCCTCCCTCTCTCTCTTCCATTCTCTTTTTAAAAATCAATGGAAAATAAAAAGAAAGAAAGAATAAAGGCCCTGGCCAATTGACAAAGTTGTTTGAAGCATCATCTCTTACTCCAAAAACATTGCAGAGTTGATTCCATCAGGACACATACCCAGGTTGCAGGTTTGATTCCCTGAGTGCATACAGGAGGCAACCAGTTGATGTTTCTCTCTTTTTCTCCTTGCCTCTTTCTCTCTCTAAAAAAAAAAAAATCAATGAGAAGCATATCCATGGGAAAGGATTGGAAGGCAGGAAGGCAGGGAGGGAGGGAGAGAGGAAGGGAGGGAGGAGAAAGGAGGATGAGGCAAGGGGCTCTGGGAGAAACAACAACCACCTGGTTGCTGGAGAGGTGTAAGTAAAAAAGTACCTAAGAAAAGCTATTGCACATTTCTAGATAGCAAATAGAGAGTCATCTTGGGTAGTAGTGCTTGAAAATTAAGCCAGTCCTCAAATAATAATTCTTAGCATGATAATTCTGGGACTTTAATTTCATAAGAGTCAGGATCAGATTCATGAGAAAATTTGTTTTTCCTAATACAACTGAGGTCTACGTGTTTCTTAAGAAAACTAGTGAGAAATTCAGCTGTAAGAGCGAGATTCAATGACAATGAAGTGGACCCATTTTCTCTCTCACCTTTTAGACTAGAATTTAGCTTTCCTTACTCCAAAATCAATTTTGAGCATAGGAGAATTTCACTCAACATCAGGCCAGAGCCAGGACATTTGTATTTGAAAAACATGAGAAAGGATAGAAAGAGTAGAAACTGCCCCCTGTAGCATCTGGTTGTGTGTAAGATCCCTAAATAAAAAAATGTGGTGGAGAATTTCACTGAAGAGTTTGGGAGTAACTTGAAGAATCAAGAGAGAAACTGAACATTGGCACTGAGGTAATGAGATTTAATAGGCAAATTGTTAGGGTTATCAAGATGAATGATTTCCAATTTTTCTTCAGACTTGTGACATCTTGCCTCATATGCAAATTCCTCTGACCACTGCTCTTCCTAAAATTCCCTGGGCTTTTGAGACCTACTGGACAATTCAATAAAGAATTTTATGTAGATTCATGGCAGAGTTGGGTGTTCTTTTTTCTGAAAAAATCTGCAAAAAAACTAGAAAGGCAGAAGTTACTCTGAAACGGGTCAGTAATCCTTCTCCAACCCCTTGTGTGGGCTCTGGAGACTCCGCAGAGGCTAGAGAAGATTCAGCTCAAGTAAAGCCAAAGATAGTGGTAGCATTGGAAAGATCTCTAGGTCAGCACTACAGAGACACTGACCTAATTCTCACCTCCCACTTCTGCCTTGCACCATCACCAAAGACACAAAACTGAATTCAGGAAACTCTACTAGGAAAAAGGAAAAGCTTGCCATTCCTGAGATTCAGACTGAGAGACCAGTATGTCTGAAAAAGCTAGAGAAAGCATGGCCAGAGATGAGACCAGTGGGATCATGGGGGCCTTGTAAGGCAGGATACTAAGAATTTTGTCCTGAGGACACTGGCCAGCCATTGGTGGACTTTCAGCAAGGGAGGAGCGTGGCTAGGTTTGTGCTGTGACTGATTGCTCTCACTGATGTATCAAAAGTTCCAAGGAGGTTACAGATGTTGGTAAAAATGTTTCTATGTGAACTTTCTGCAGTATGAGGAGGGGAACTAGCAAATTGTAAAATTTGAAATATTTCCTTGAAAAAAATCCAGGTATTAAGTTAGCATTATTTTGTGAGGTTTTTTTTTTCATAAAAAATTTTTTTCTAGATATGGGATAACTAATGTAATGCAATATTGAGAATTTATATGTAGAATCCTGGACCTCAGAAATGATGGTAAGTATATATACTTATATAAATTTTACTATGTGTTTATATATGATAAGATCAATACAAACATATTTATATACTGAAAATTATATATTTTTACTCAAAGGAGAGAAAATAGGTTCAAAGTGTGGCTAAAATGGAAAAAACGCTAGAGAAGAATTTGAAACAAAACCTTAAAGGCCAATATTTTCCCAAGCCACCCTTTAGCGTTATCTTTCTTTATTGGAATATTTCCTATGGAATGGCCTGAAAACTGCATGTTAAACTACAAAGTAAATATACCTCTCTAATTATCACTCAGATAAAGAAACTTATTATTAACTTTTAATATATTCAAAGAATGCAAAGATGTCATAACGTTTTAAAAAATCTATATATGTATTAATTAGGCCAGTTAAAGGGGGGAAGCGTACAATCACTTCAATAAATGAATAAAAGATGTAAAAAATTTGACAATGATTGTAATCAACCTAGAAGATGAGAATTTACTTAACCTGACAAAGAGAATGCCACCCCCTCCCGCCTCTCCCTCTCCCTCCCTCTCTCTCTCTCTCTCTCTCTCTCTCTTTCTCTCTCTCTCTCTCTCTCACACACACACACACACACACAGTAGATGGTAGCAAAAATGGCAGAGTAAGGATCTTTCAAAGTTCTCTCATTCATAAAAGCAATAAAGCAATGAGAAAACTATCAAAACAAATAATCAGAACCAACTTTTCTGGAGTTCTAGAAATTACTTAAAATAACTAAACGTTTATAACAATTCAGGGAGTGTTTACTCAAGAAAAATGTCTAAATTCCAGTAAAAATAGTTACCTCTGTGGCATTTTATCTTGTCCTATTCTTCATCCTCTCTCTTGCTTTAAAACCACACCCCACAATCATGGTGAAAACCAATAGGCTTGTAGCCACTGTAGGAGCAAAAAGGGGTTGCAGTGATTTCAAAACCTCATTCCTAGAGAGTTATCATTATTTGATTTATCTGGTTGTTCCTTGAAGAACCCCACTTGCAAGGCTGGCTTTTTTGGATCTGACTGGAAATCACATAATGTGAAAGCCTTTCCCCTCGGGGTGCTTGTAAAAAAACAATTAGATGCACTTCTTAGATGGTGAATAACAGTTCTGTTCTTATACTGTTGAATCAATTAAGAACAGAAGAAAGCTTCCATGAAACTATAATAATAAAAGCATAATATGCAAATCGACCAACCGGACATCCTTCCAGACGCAGCCGCAACTGTGAAGGCCTAGTCTTGCACGAATTTTGTGCATAGGGCCTCTAGTAACAGATAAGAGGTTCTGCCCCACAAATGTCTTTTCATTCCAATTTCTAGGCAAGAGGAGCATATCCCTTCTCTGTTGTGCCATTCTCTGGCAGAGGGCAGAAATACAGAGTAGAAGGCTCTTTTCCAAACACAAATTTGTGGTATCTCCATGCTGAGAATCTTTCATTGATAGGCTCTTTCAAAGGCTGAAAGGCTACTACAAATCACTACATGATTTGGCTTCTTTGAATTTCTCCTGCCCAATTTCTAGTCTGGCTCCTCCCTTTCTGGATTATTTGTGGTTCCCCAAACTCATGCCGGGCCTCTGCTCAAATTTTTGCCCTTCCTGGAATCTCCCCTCCCCTCCTAGTTTCCTAACAAACTCCTACTCATTTGTCAAGCTTCAAACCAATTGTTGCTTCTCCAAGAGCCTCAAAACCACTTCTTTGGGATGATACTCTCTTCCTCCCTCATACATCATTTCTTCCCATCATCTACGTGCTAGAGAGAGTACTACAGAAAATATTGGGAAATCATCAGCAGGGCTGCCCACAAAAATTTACATTTCCTGGTATTTTCTTTAATCTTAGAGAGGGAAGTAGCATGCCCAAGGCCACATAACAAATTAGCAGCAGAATTGAACTTGGAAGTCAAAGATGTCTTCTCCTTCCTTTCGGATCTGCTAATAATCACTGGGTTTGACCCATTAGCTCCTTATGTTTATAAAGGTCTGGATTTTCTCAAATTTCAGACCATTAAATTTTACAGAGTCCACTGAGATGGCAACATTGAAGAGCTTGTTGACACATAGGGAAAGTACTGGAATGAACATATTTGGTCTAAAGCCTTATACCTAACACCTGGAGTCACAATGGAAGCCTCTGGAAGGCTTCATAGTGTAAAGAAAGAGCATAACCTTTGCAGGGAGTCTTGGATTTGAGTTCCAAACCACCAATTACCAGTTTTAGAATTTCAGGAAAGCAAACTTTCTAGTCTCAGTTTTCCCATGTGAAAAAACATTGGTGATTTTTTCATCAAGATTAAATAAGATAGACTCAGTAAATCATCCAGCACGAAGTCTGGCATACATTAAGTATTCAATAGCCTCAGTTGCCTTCTTCTTCTCATGCTGCTCCCTCTTCTCTCTCAGGCTCAGGACTTTAATTTGACTTTAAGAGACAAGTTCTCTTAGCCTAAACTTTTCCAAATCCTATATAATAAAAGTGTAGTATGCAAATTGTCCCTTCTACGGGGAGTTTGTCCAGGAGTTTGACCAGGGGGCGGGGCCAGCCGGGGGAAGGGAGGCCATGGCTGGCAGCCTGCAGCCACTAGGAACCCTACCAGTACTGAATTTCATGCACTGGGCCTCTAGTCTAAAATAAGAGGGAATTGATTAGATGTTCTGTGTGCCAAAACCTGTACCTTCTTTTTATACTTCTTTCTTTCTTAATCATCCCATTCAAGTCTATGGACTCAGCACAAAGCTTGCCCTTGGTTGCAACCTGCACAACAGAGGAAGTAGAGGGGTTGAAAGATACCTGGGGAAATGCAAATGTGGTGGCTAAATAGGACTTCTCTGGGTCTGATAATTTCCAAAATGTTGCTGAGATATAATCTCACTGATGATATAGAAAGGGAAGGCCAGCTCTACCTCAAAGAATGGTTGTAATTAGTATGTTCATTCCATAAATATTTTTAGCACCTTCTGTATGTCAGTATTGTTAGATAGGAAAATCATGAATATAGAGAAAAAGGAAAGTTAGTCAGGGGGAAGGTACACTGACCTAGACCCAAGAGACCTGCTTTCATATGACCTCTGGCAAGTCCCTCAGAGGTGTTAACCTCTTAATTTCAGCTTTCTGAGGCTGAGATGAGAGAGAGATGTGGCTTTTAAGATTTTGTTGTTGTTGATTGTTTCTTCAGATTATACTTTTCGTCTGAAATTTATCTCTATATATTCAAATATCCTTTAGAAATCTCCATCTGGATGTACCATAAATATGCCAACTGAACATATCTATGCCAAAAACCTAATCTTACGTTTTTGCTATCAATTTTATCTCAAAGTTATCTCTACCTCTTATACTTCCTATCTCAGAGAATGGAATTGCTATATGCCTGGATTTTAGCATCTTTGTTCTTCAGGGACATTGGCCTATAATTCTCTTTTTTTTGTAGTGTCTTTATTTGGTTTTGGAATTAGGATAATGCTAGCATTATAAAAAGAGCTTGGAAGTGTTCCTTCCTCTTGGAATTTTTGGAATAGTTTGAGGATGATAGATGTTAATCCTTCTTTGAATGTTTGGTAAAACTTCCCCGTGAAGCCATTTGAACCTGGGCTTTTGTTTGCTAGTAGTTTTTTATTATGATTACTACTTCTGTTTCCTCAGTTGTTTTTAGCCTGTTTGGGTTTTCTGATTCTTCCTGATTCAGTTTTGGGAGATTGTATTTTTCTAGGAATTTGTCCATTCCATCCATATTGTCCAGCTTGTTGGCCTATGGTTAGATGTCCATAGTATTTTTATACAATCATTTTGTATTTCTTTGTTACTTCTCCAATTTTGTTTCTGATTATATTTATTTGGGTCCTCTCTTTTTGTTTTTTGATGAGTCTGGCTAATGGGTTATCAATCTTGTTTATTCTTTCAAAGAACCAGTTCTTGGTTTCATAGTTGTTGTTTTGTTTGTTTGTTTTTAGGCTCTGTATTTTATTTCTCCTCTCATCTTTATTATTTCCACCTTCTACTTTCTCTGGGCTTTTGGTGCTCTCTTTCTAATTCTTTAAGTTACAAGGTTAAATAGTTTATTATTAATTTTTCCTGTTTTTGAGGTAGGCCTATAATGCTATGAACTTCCCTGTCAGGCTGCTTTGGCTGTATCCCAGAGATTTGGGGTTTTTGTATGTTCATTTTCATTTGTTTCCAGGAATTTTTTTTATTTCTTTCTAGATCTCATTGGTAACTCATTTATTACTTAATAACATGTTATTTAGCCTGCATGTGTTGGATCAATCCATTTAGTATTATGTAATGACCTTTTTATTTTATTTTTTGAGTGTTTTTACTGTAGTTGAATTCTAATTTTATTTTATTGTGGTCCGAAAAGATACTTGATATGATTTCAATCTTCTTGAATTTGTAGAGACTTGTGTGTCTTAACATGTGGTCTATCTTTGTGAATGACCCATGTGCACTTGAGAAGAATGTGTATTCTGCAAATTTGGGGTGAAATGTTCTTTAAATGTCAATTAAATCTATCTGATCCAGTTCATCCTTCAGAATCACTGTTTACTTGCTAATATTTTGTCTGGAAGATCTACCCAGTGAAGTCAGCAGGGTGTTAAAGTCTCCTACTATGACTGTATCGTCATGGATCTCTCCCTTAAAGTCCTGTAGAAGTTTTCTTTTAAATATTTAGGGACTCCTGTATTGGGTAAATATATGTTTACCAGGCTTATATCCTCTTGTTAAATCACTCCCTTTAGTATTATGTAGTGACCTTTGTTGTCTTGTGATTGCCTTCATTTTGAAATCTATTTTGTCAAATAATGAGTATAGGTACCCCAGGACTTTGTTTTTGTGTTTGTTTTGCTTTTCTTCTTCTTCCTTTTTTTTTTTTTCATTTCCATTTGCCTCGTGAATTTTTTTCCATCCCTTCACTCTTCACTCTTCTACTGTGTGAGTCTTTTATTCTGAAGTGGGTCTCTTGTAGACAGCATATAACTGGGTCATGTTTTTGTATCCATTCAACTACCCTATGTCTTTTGATTAGAGCATTTAATCCATTTACATTTAAGATTATTATAGTTACTTATTTATTGCCATTTTAATTCTGTATGCCTTTGTTTCTCTTTCTTTCTTGTCATTACAGGAGTCCCTTTAGCATTTCTTGCAGTGCTCTTTTGGTGGTGATAAATTCCTTTATCCTTTTTTTTTTTTTTAACCTGGATGCTTTTTATTTCACCATCTATTTTGAATGATACCGTTGCTGGATATAGTAATATTGGTTTCCGATCCTTGCTTTTCATTACCTTGAATACTTCATGACATTCCTTTCTTGCCTGCAGAGTTTCTGATAAGAAGTCAGCTGACAACCTTATAGAAGCTCCTTTATAAGTAAGAAATTGCTTCTCTCTTGCTGCCTTTAAGATTCTCTCTTTGTCTTTAATTTTTGACATTTTAATTATGATATGTCTGGATTGAGCCTATTTGGATTTTGCTTGTTGGGACTCTCTGTGTATCTTGAACTTGTTTGACTTCTTCCTTCAGCAGGTTAAGCATGTTTTCTGCCATTATTTCTTCAAACACATTTTCTATTCCTTGCTTATTTTCTTCCCCTTCTGGCAACCTATTACATGAATATTACTACATTTCATGTTGTCCCACAGCTCCTTTAAGCTGTCTTCCTGTTTTGTTCTATTTTGTTTTGTTTTTATTATTTTATTGATTTTTTTACAGAGAGGAAGGGAGAGGAATAGAGAGCTAGAAACATCGATGGGAGAGAAATATCTATCAGCTGCCTCCCACAAGCCCCCCACTGGGGATGTGCCTGCAACCAAGGTACATGCCCTTGACCAGAATTGTACCCCAGACCCTTCAGTCCGCAGGCTGACGCTCTATCCACTGAGCCAAATCGGTTTCGGCTGTCCTCCTGTTTTTTTTTATTGTATTTTTCCTTTTGGTTCTCTGATTGAGTGATCTTTTCTATCCTGTCTTATAATTCACTGATCCAACTCTCAGCTTCCCCTAATCTGCTATGTATTCCTTCCAATGTGTTCTTTATTAGTACTATGTCATTCTTTATTTCTGACTATTCTTTTTTCATAATTACTCTATCTTTTCTCATGCTGTTAAGCATCTTTACCATCATTATTCTGAACTCTATATCAGATAAATTTCTTATCTCCATTTGATTTATCTCTTTTTCTGGAGAATTCTCTTGTTCCTTCATTTGGTGGTTATGTGTTTATTTTTTGTCTCCCCATTTTTGGGTTTGTGTTTACACTGAGTGGCAAGGTTATATGATCTCTGAATGCATAAAAGTCTGGACACTCAGTGTATTTGTATCTCAAATTGGGTACTAAAAGTATTATAGACTTTTGTTGAAGATCAGTCACCTATTTGCCTTGAACTTTTTATCAGCTAGTGCAAAGGGGAAAGCTGATCAGGTGCAAGATTTATAATACCTTTGATATCAAATAAATGAGATACTCAAGTGAAGTACACTAAGTGGCCAGATTATTATGTGTTCAGAGATCATAATAATCTGGCCACTTCAGTGTATGTATTAGGTAGATCTGCTACAACTCCCAATCTCTAATGCAAGACATTAGAGATTGTTTCTGATTGACTCTGAATCCTCTGTTTGGGGCTGTCAGCAATCCACAGCTTGTGGCTCCCTCTGCTGGGGCTGGATGCCTTTGGAAAGGACAAGATAGACACCAGGGTTTTCTTTTCCTAGCTTTAGGCTCAGAAGATCAGACAAATAAAGCCTCCAAAGGCTCAGAAGATCAGACAAAGACTCAAAGCCTCTGCCTGAACGCTGATGCCTTGATTGGTCTTAGGCCGTGGACCACAGGGTAGGGGAAGAGTTCTTCCAACAAGGTGTGGTAACTGCCTTTCCCCCAGGCCAAAACCATCTGGATAGCAAAGGTCCATAAGAGAAAAATGTTCTCTGCAGTATGATGGAATGACTCAGCACAGTAAACCCATGAATTCTTAGGATAAAAATACTGGATAAAAACTGGGCCTGGATCTGAGCTAGAGCCACCTCATTGCCTAGTTTCCTTTTGTCCCCCCTCAACCCCTATAACCCCAACTCACAACAGAGCTGTCTGGTTGACTGGTTTGCTCAGTCTCCATATCAGACACCTGTCCCTGTGGGCTTCCTCATCTCACCCAACAGGGTGTTTTTCCCAGTGCTTTCCCCAGACCAATTTTAGACTCTGTGATCAGGTCTCCTAGGAGATGTTTCAGAGTTGGGGGAAATTTTGTATTTTATTTTATTTTTGTGGAGTTCTTTTTTTTTTCTTTTTTTTTAACTTAATAAGATAAATGTGCTTATAATGGCTCCAAGTGGCCAAGAGATCTGGCCTGCCCTTCAGTAACCTTACCCTGTAGGTCTGTCTCATGTTATAAGGACCTCTGGTCAGAGGCCACAATGAGGATGACACTTGGCTGAGAAGTCAGAAGGCTTGGGGACCCTAGCACCAGGCACCTTCAGGGAGGTCACTTTGCCACATCTTGCCAAAAAGTGTTAGGAGAGTAGCTTTACCAATTCCATTACACTTCCCATGAAACATTGCCTCTGGGATAGACAAAGACAAGAGCAACCGAAGAATCCTGGGTGACCACCATTTCCTGCCCTTCACCCCCATCATCTGTGACAAGCAGCACTCTCTTCCCTGTGGCAATGGGGAGCCCACCCTGAGACTGAGAAGGACCACATGCTTGTGGAAAACAGCTCTCCCCAAACAATCTCAGGTTGGCTGCACTCTGAGACCATCTCCCACTCTTACATAGGAGGGTGTAACATGCCAAATATTCGTACTTTGTGTCCTTTGTCTTTTTCTCTAATTTAGATTTATCAATTTTGCTGATCTCTCAAATACCATTGATTTTCTTTATAGATTTTGTGTTTGCAATTTCATTGCTTTCTGCTCTTTTTTTTCTGCTTACTTTGAATTTAATTTGCTCTTCTTTTTCTAGTTTCTTTTTAAATTTTTTATTGTTTAAAGTATTAGATAGAGTATTACATATGTCTCTTTTTTCTCCCATTGACCTCTTCCACAACCCCCTTCCCCCCCGAACCCCCGCACATGCTCTCAACTCCCTAGTGTCCGCGTCCATTGGTTATGCTTATATGCATGCATACAAGTCCTTTGGTTGATCTCTTAACCCCCTCCCCGCCACACTCTTCACCCCCTGCCTTCCCTGACGGTCTGTTCCATGCTTCTCTGTTTCTGGATCTGTTTTTGTTTTGTTTTGTTTGTTTGTGTGTGTGTGTGTTTAATATATTTTATTGGTTTTTTTATAGAGAGGAAGGAAGAGGGATAGAGAGTTAGAAACATTGATGAGAGAGAGACATCGATCAGCTGCCTCCTGGACGCCCCCTTGTACTGGGGATGTGCCCGCAACCAGGATACATGCCCTTGACTGGAATCGAACCTGGGACCTTTCAGTCCTCAGGCCAACGCTCTATCCACTGAGCCAAACTGGTCTCGGCAAAGTGGGTTTATTGTTGACAATATATTGTTGAGTCTTGTTGTTCTTTTAAAATATATTTTTTGTCAGTCTTAGAGAGGGAGAGGGAAAGAGAGAAACATTAATGATGAGAGTGAATATTGATTGGCTGCCCCTCACATGTGCCCCACTGAGGATGGAGTGTGCAACCCAAGCATATGTCCTGACTGGGAATTGAACAGTGATCTCCTGGTTCATAGGTCGATGCTCAACCACTGAGCCATGCCAGTCAAGCTGTTGAGTCTTGTTGTTAATCCACTCTAATAATCTCTGTCTTTTAGTTGGTTCATTTAGACCATTGATATTCAGCATGATTATTGATGTAGTTGAATTAATATTTGTCATTTTTCTAACTATTTTCTATTTGTTATCCTTGCTCTTTGTTGATATTATTGCCTTACACTCTTTTTCTGACTCTAGTGGTTTTTATTTTCCCTCCTTTCTTAGTATATTACTTGTACATCATTTTTTGGGTTTTTGTTTTTTTTTAGTGGTTGTCTTAGACTTTGCAATATACATTTACAACCAATCCAAGCTCACTTACTGCTTCACAGGTAGTATGAATACTTTATAATAAAAAAAAATCCTAATTCCTCCCTCTTTTCCCTTATATCAATACGGTCATACATTTCACTTATATACAAACACATATGAGCATGTATATTAGAGGCCCAGTGCATGAATTTGTGCACTAATGAGGTCCTTTGGCCTAGCCTGTGGGATTGGACCAAAACCAGCTCTCTGACATTCCCCAAGGGGTCCAGGATTGTGAGAGGGCACAGGCTAGTCCAAGGGACCCCACCAGTACACAATTGGGGCCAGGGAGGGATGCAGGAGGTTGGCCAGCTAGGGAGGGACCATGAGAGGACTCCAGGGCATATCCAGTCCATCTTGCTTAGTCTCAATTGGCTGGACCCCAGGAGTAAGCTAACCTACCTCCTGATAGTCAGTGCACATCATAGCAACTGGAGTATCTACCTCCTGATGGTCAGTGCACATCATAGCAACTGGTGGACCAGTCAAGTATCTGCCTCCTTATGGTCAATGCATGTCATAGCAAGCAATTGAGCAGCCTTAGCATATTATGAAAATGGCTCTCACACTTTGCTTTGATTGGTTGAACTGCTGACTGAACAACCAGACACTTAACTTATTAGGCTTTTATTACATAGGATATATACACATACATATATATATATATATATATATATATATATATATATGCACACATAATTGAATACGTTATTGCTATTTTTAAACAATATGCTGTTAAACCAATGATGAGTAAGATAAACACAAGTTTTTATTTTACCTTTATTTACTCCTTTTCTGATGCTTTTCCTTTGTTTATGTAGATCTGGGTTTCTGATCTATATTATAGTGTTTACCTTCTTCTTAAAAACCTCCTATTTTTTTAAAATAAATCTTTATTGTTCAGATTATTACATTTGTTTCTCTTTTTTCCCCCCATAGCTCCCCTCCACTGGCTCCCACCCCTCTCCCCGCATTGTCCTCATCCATAGGTGTATGATTTTTGTTCAGTCTCTCCCTGCACCTCCCTCACCTCTTTCCCCCTGAGAATTGTCAGTCCACTCCCTTTCTATTCTCCTGATTCTATTATATTCACCAGTTTATTCTGTTCATCAGATTTTTAATTCACTTAATTTTTAGATTCACTTATTGACAGATATATATTTGTTGTTCATAACTTTTATCTTAACCTTTTTCTTCTTCCTCTTCTTAAAGAGTACCTTTCAGCATTTCATATAATACTAGTTAGGTGGTGATGAACTCCTTTAGTTTTTTCTTATCTGTGTAGCTCTTTATCTGCCCTTCAATTCTGAATGAGAGCTTTGCTGGGTAGAGTAATATTGGTTGTAGGTTCTTGCTATTCATCACTTGAAATATTTCTTGCCATCTAGCCTGCATAGTTTCTGTTGAGAAATAAGCTGACAATAGTATAGGTGCTCCCTTGTAAGTAATTAACTGTTTTTCTCTTGCTGCTTTTAATATTCTCTCTTTGTCTTTTGCTCTTGGTATTTTAATTATGATGTGTCTTGGTGTGATCCTCTTTGGATTCCTTTTATTTGGGGTTCTGTGTGCTTCCTGGACTTGTAGGTCTATTTCTTTCACCAGATGTGGGAAGTTTTCAATCATTATTTCTTCAAATAGGTTTTCAATATCTTGCTCTCTCTCTTCTTCTGGCATCTCCAAAATTCTGATGTTGGTACACTTGAAGGTGTCCCAGAGGCTCCTTACACTATCTTCACATTTTTTTGGATTCTTTTTGCTCTTTGCTTTTCCAGTTGAGTGTTTTATGCTTCTTTATATTTCAAATTTTTGTCTTGATTCTCGTGTTCCTCTAGTCTGCTGTTAGGTCTCTATAATATTTTTATTCAGTCAGTGTATGTTTAATTTGTAGTTGGTCCTTTTTCATCTCCTCTTGCATCTCACTAAATTTTATCCATCTTTTCTAGGAAATTCTTGAAAAACCTTATAACCATGGTTTTGAACTCTATATCCAGTCATTTGTTTTCCTCCATTTCTTTCATTTGTGATCTGTTCCTTTGTCTCTGCATTTTCACTATGCTGGGAGAACTTCCGTGTTGGAATCAGCCTTATGATACAAGACTTGCAAAACTGCAAAAGCCCCTCTGTTGAGCTTAGATGGGGTGGAGTCTCAGGGCTTAGCAGACCACGTTGGCTTTCAGTCACCCTCCCCGCTACGCAGCCTCTGGGTCTCGAGGGTCTCTCAGTAATCACTGCAGCCCTCTCTGTGCACACGTGTACATGTACCTCTAGACTTCTGCCTTTCCAGTTCCCTTGCGCTCTGGGACCCATATGAATCTGGGTCCCCAGGGTCTCACCCAAAACTGGAATTCAATGAAGTGGCGCAGTTGGGAGGCTCTGTCTCCCGCCCACTAGAGAAAGCCAGCTGCACAATCAGCAGTCCATCTTCTGTGTGTAGTAGTGTGCTCCCCCCAGACCTCTCCCTTTCATGGCTCCCCTAAATTTCCATACCCTCCTCCCTTTTCACAGTCCAGACTCCCCTCTATGAGTCTCACCTGGTACTGGAATTCAGTGCCATAGGATAAGAGGTTCAGTGCAGTTGAAGTCTCCATCTCCCTCCCGCCAGAGGAAGCCAGCCAGGCACTCAGGTGCCCACTCTCTCCACACATGCGTCTCCATACCTCAGCTTTTGCAGCTACTCTGAGTCTCCATGAGCCCCTCTCTTTCCTTCTAGTTGTAGAATTTCCACTCAGCCAACTTTCCTGTGGTTCTGGATGATGTCCGTTTTATCTTTTAGTTGTAGTTTTGAAATGATTGTGCGAGGCAGCAGTTTAGGTGTTCACCTATGCAGCCATCTTGGTTTCTCCTATCCTAAAAAACTTCTTTTAGCATTTCTTGCAAGTCAGAACTACTGGCACTGAATTCCCTTAATTTTCATTTGTCTAAAAAAGTCTTTATTTCTCTTATTATTCTGATCTCTTTATGGAGGCCCATTTGGAGAGTGGGTTTAAGCTGTTAAAATACACTTTAAAAACATTAGCCTGGTGCCCTAGCTGGTTTTATTCAGTGAATAAAGCATCAGCCTGTGGACTGAAGGGTCCCAGGTTTGACTGTGGTCAAGGGCACATGCCCAGGTTAGAGGCTCAGTCCCCAGTGGAGGGTGTGCAGGAGGCAGCTGATCAATGATTCTCTCTCATCATTCATGTTTCTATCTCTCTCTCCCTCTCCCTTCCTTTCTGAAATCCTATATAATAAGAGCCTAATATGCAAATTGTCTCTTCAAGCAGTCATTTGACCAGGAGTTTGACCAGGAGACCGGGAGTTCAACCACTCGCTATGACGTGCACTAACCACCAGGGGATGGCGTAAAACATGGTGGACATCAGCAATACAGCAGTGGAGGTGCTGCCAGCCCCTATGGGCCCCGATGAGAGCGGGACCGTGGCAGGATGGTGGAGTAGGTAAGTAGGTGGGTGCAGGCGGGGGCTTGATCACCTCCCCCCTCCCAATCACCCTGCAGATGGTGACCAGCAGCAGCAGAAGGTAGGGCTGCTGTCCGGCTCCCAAGTGCTGAGGGAGCCCGGTGGGATTCTCCACCCCAACCAATCGCCCCACAGGGAGGATGATGGAACAGGTGAGAGGGTGGTGCCAGGCCAAGGCGGGGTGCCAGGCAGGGATATGGGGCTATGAGGCTGGGGGCACAAGCCACTAGCAAATAATATATTTTATTTAAAACACACACACACACACACACACACACACACACACACACACACTAGCGTCATCTTTTAAAGACTTCTTGTGAGCACCATAATAACATCTTTCCAAGGTTTAATTCTTATAGAATAACTCATGGAAAGCACATCATTTTTTTTTCTGTTACTTCTCTTAAACAAAAATTTAGACACAAGCTCAAAAATAAAAGCAGTCCCTCCAAACAACCACAGAGTTCACTAAATTCTACCACATTGTACCTAGCAGGGAAGTTGGGTTTCTGACAACTGATCTGCCCTTGCCCACCCACCTGTCTATAACTTTGACACCAGGACCTGCCTGCATGTAGGGGTGTTCTCTGAAATTATAGAACAGATCAGAAATAATAGGTCCATTCACTCAATAGAGTTCAGTCATCTAAGTTTCACTTTGACCTACCTTACCCAAATTTGGGAGTGACCTGACAAAACTTCCTTTCCTTTGAACTCCAGGAAGAGGTACCAGTTAGAACTGTCCAGAAAACTTGGTGCCCCTTTGCTGGAGACAGCCAATAAGGGGAGCACGTTTCTGTGGTTGTACTGGGTTTTGGCCAAAGTGACCACACAGCTCCTTCCCGGCTTTATGGTCTAAGCACCTGACTCAAAGTTCTTGGGAACAGCAAAGTGATTTAAGGCCTGAGGGGAATGAGCAACTCACAAGGCACAGAAAGTCCCGTTAAGACAGGAAGCCTGTTGGTTCCTGATGCCTGATCTAGTCTGCAGAGGCAGTACTGCCTGGTAGAGTTCGCTTCTGCTGTGCCGTTTACAAGCAGCTGCCGCCCGGGCTCCTCTCATCGAGCTTCTTCCTTCTCTTCTTGATGGATCCCAAGGGGCTTCTCTCCTTGAATGCCCTGCTGTTTCTCTCCCTGGCTTTTGAACAGAGCTATGGAACAGGTGAGTGTCCATGGGTATGAAGGTTGGAGTCCTGGTATTACTTGCCATAGAGTCAGCCAGCCCCGGGGATTGACAGGAGACGCGGTGGCCAGGGACTGTGGTTCAGCTGCCGCTTCCTTAGGGACTGGCTGGGAGTTTCACCAGCCTCTTTCAAACAGGAAGGAACATGGTGAGTTCCTGCACCCCTGGTTCCAAGGAAAACGTGAGCTCTGAGCCAAAGGCACAGTTCACCTTCCATACCAGCCTCTCTGGTGACAGGCTCTGGTCAGTGCTGGCTGAGTGGGTAGTTTTGTGTGGATGTCCTTCTAGCAAAGACCCAGGCTAAGAGCCTGAGATGGGGAGATGGGGCTCTGGGAGAAAATGGCTCCCACACCCTTGCCCTGCAAGGGCTCAGAAACACGGTCCAACAGCAAGGGAGGACTGTAGTGGGAAGAGAGGGTAGAAGTGAAAATCCCAGGCATTTGGTTGAGAACAGGGTGGCCACAGTGTGGTTGTACTGGTGGCTACTTTCCTGGAAGAGAAGGTTCCAGGGCAGCAAGAGGGGAGAGGCCAGGAGTTCTGGTTTTCTGGTTACAGTAAGTGGTCAGGGCAGCTTCACTCAGGCCAGTCACACGGCAGAGCACTTGGACTTGGCTCAGCTCCTGTCTTTCTTGCCTTCTGAGGGCTAGCTGATGTTCTCTGTTTCTAGCACCAGGGCTGTGGGAAAAGGTATTTGAGAAGGAAAAAGTCAAGCAAGAAGTGAACTTTGAGTTCACTGGGTATTGGGCTGAGAGTCTTATTTCAGCTTAAAGGCCTTGGGACTTTGATTCGAGTGTGGGAGGCAGCCTGACGTGTGTGGGGGGAATCCAGAGACTCTGTGTGTTTTGTGCATGGGGTTTTCAAGACTGTAAATCCATTATGGACTTTTCCAGGAGAATCCCAGAGACATGCCTGGGAGACCAGAGGAGCTGCACAATGAGATCTACCCTTTGCCGGATTCCGGGGTGGAAAGACCTTCCTGGCCCCAGTTTTCCTCAGAATCAGGCAGACGCATGGCTCTTGCTGCCCAATGTCTGGGAGAGGAATAACTGAGCTCAAGACCCAAAAAGTCAAACTGATCCCCTTTTAGCCATCACAGGAAGGGCTAGGCCTTTCTGGGTACACCCTATTTTTAACTTCTACCTTTTAGTGACTGTGAGGAGTGGAGGGGTTGAACAGGGTGCTGGGCTTTTTCCTCTCCATGCTTGCTTGCCTCCTGGCCCATGACGTCTCAAGTGCTGCTGACAGCTGAAGACTCCATAGAGTATATCTACCCAATAGGCAGTGGCTCCCTTTCTTCCATTGTCTTCTCTGAAATAGGCACAAGACTTTCACAGTGTTTTTATTTTTAAGTACACACCCTTCTGTGAAACCCCATAAAACCCAGATAGAAATGTTTTGCAAGTGGGACAGATCAGCCATGACAGAGTCACCCAACCAAGAAGCCCAGTTCTTCTAAAATCAGTATCCTCTCCTCTTCTCATCTCTATTCAGCTCACCTTCCAATTCCCAGTCAGGATTGTAAAAATCAAAAAGTTCACGTGATTCAGGCGGTCACGGTTTAATTCCAGGTCAGGATACATGCCCAGTTTGTGGACTTGGTCCCCAGTAGGGGGCATGCAGGAGGCAACCAATCAATGATTCTGTCTCATCCTTGATGTGTCTTCTCTTCTTCTCCTTTCCTCTCTGATATATATATATATATATATATATATATATATATATATATATATATGTATATATATGTATGTATATATATATATATAGTGTGTGTGTGTGTGTGTGTGTGTTTAAGTTCACATTCCTTCCCACAATAAATTGAATTTTTCATTCCTCCTATACTATACCTATACTATGGTATTTTTAAAAAATAGACTTTATTTTTAGAGTAGTTTTGAATTCATAGAAAAATTGAGGCAGAAGTACAAAGAATTCCCTCTATCTCCCTCCCCCCGCCCCACCACACATGTGCAGCCTCTCTTATTATCAGCATACCCCACCAGAGTGGCACATTTGTTACAATTAATGAATCTACCCCAATGGCATTTCTATTCCTTCATGCATGTCCTTCCACCTCCTCTCCACACATGGGAGTGGGAGAGGTGAGGGACAAGTAAATGTGGGTTCTAGACTTGGTTCAACCTTGTGTATATAACAGATTTGGGCCCATTTTATCTGAAGATGTAGATCTGGGCACTTCTATTTCTCAAAAGCTTAAATAATGCCACAACCATCTCTGTCTCCAGCACTGTACTGGAAACCAAAATATCTGGGCTGTTTTACTATAGCTTGACCTTGGACCATCCCATTCAGCAGCTATGTAATTAGGATGTATGATGTGGTAGTCACGGTAGGGAGAGCAAAATGAGCAAACACATCCTTTGCCAGCACCTGACACAGAGTCTGATCCATGAGAGCTCTTCCACACATGTCTGTGGACTGAGTAATGATGGCATGTGCAGCATGCTGACTACCTACCAGGTACTGTTCTAAGTGCCTCATGTGTATCATTCATCTCATTCTCAGGCCAATCCTAAGAGATGTTTTCATTGCAGCTATTATTATACTTTGATAAAAGAGGAAAGAGAGGCACAGAGTAGTCTAGAAGTTTCTCTGAGGTCACACAGCCTGACTCCAGAGGCCTCAATGAATAAAACTAGATGAACTTGTGTTTAGGGAGGAGAGGAAATGCTAAAAATTTGTATTCAGGTCCCATGGTAAAAACTAGAATGTGCTATCTATAATTGAAGCATAGGAGTTGACTTGACTTGAATTGAAATGAATCAAAGTATAAGAATTTTTGAAAAATGAGAAAAGTTGATAAAACCATAAAAGGAAGTAGAGTGTATATGTAAGTATTTGATCCAGAATTTGGAAAGTGGGTAGAAACTTATTTCATCATGTAAGTTTTCATTTAATAACTTGTTTAACTGGTTTGTCTATTGCAAGAGTATCATATGTATGTCTAAAAAAAATTGACAATACAATGGGATATAAAATGGACATAAATCTCCCTTTCATATCCCTCATGGAGAAACTCTATTACCAATTTTTTTCTTGTCCTTCCAAATATACTAGTACTAGAGACCTGGTGTATGAAATTCATGCATGGGGGGTGGAGGTGTCCCTCAGTCCAGCCTGCACCCTCTCCAATCTGGGATCCCTCTCACAATTCAAGACTGCTGGCTCCCAACTGCTCACCTGCCTCATTTACCTGATTGCCCCTAACCATTTCTGCCTGCCAGCCTGATTATCCCCTAACCACTCCTCTGCCAGCCTGATTGATGCCTAACTGCTCCTATTGCCCTCCCCTGCCAGTCTAACCATCCCTAACTTCCCACCACTGCTGGCCTGATTGCCCCTAACTGTCCTCCCCTGCAGGCCTGGCTGCCCCCAAATGCCCTCCCCTGCTGACCTGGTCACCCCTAACTGTCCTCTCCTGCAGGCCTGGTCCCCCCTGCCACTGTCCTCCCCTGCAGGCCTGGTGGCTCCCAACTTCCCTCCTCTATTGACCCTGTCACCCCCAACTGCCTTCCCTTTCAGATGTGGTCCCTCCCAACTGCCCTTCCCTGCTGGCTTGATTGCCCACAACTGCCCTCCCCTGCTGGCTATCTTGTGGTGGCCATCTTGTGTCCACATGGGGGTGGCCATCTTTAACCACATGGGGGCAGCCATCCTGTGTGTTGGAGTGACAGTCAATTTGCATATTACCTCTTTATTATATAGGATTATTATATAGGATATGTCTGGTAGGTTGGACTGTTATAGGAATTGAGAAGAGTGCTCTAGGTAAGGGCACTAATGTAGGAGTGAGGTGTGTGAGTTGTTCAGAGAAAACGGTCAATGGTCTGTTGTCTCTGAAACCTAAGGTTCCTAGCTAAGGCACTTCCATCTCCCCACCTGGCTAGTGGGGAGAAGGGTCCCCATCATTTCTCTCCATTTTACATCTCTTAGGGATGTTCTAAAGATGAAGAGAGTATATTCTTATTTTGGAGAGAGAACTTAAATTCTTGTCATATGTTCATTTATTCGTTCATTTAGCTCATTCAG
>PVJN01034712.1:0-22673 GCA_004026805.1 Lasiurus borealis | reverse complement strand
GCACAGCAAACCATGTTAATGAAGCTCAACACTATAAAAATACAACAGTGAGTACTGAGCCCACCAAATATTTGGTGACATTGGCTAAATCTATCAGGTTTTCTAAATCTCAGATCCTTTATAATAAAACGAAAAGAGGGGAAAAGACTGGATTATATTATCTTAAATGTTCCTAATAATAAAACTTACCTGTTGTAGGATCCACTGTTATTCTATAACCCACAATTGGATCAGCTGGTCTTTCCCATGACATATGAACAGTATTTTCATCTATTATTTTAAAATTCAAATCTGAAGGTGGGTCAACTGCAAAAGAGAGAGTGCTTATCAGTTACATTTTCCAATTTCAGAAAATGGTCAATTTAATTAATAAGAATTGTGTTGAGCAAAGCTTACTAAGTTGTCTTTGCATAAATTTGTTTCCAACAAATATAAAAGATATCTTGTTGGATAAGAATAAAATTAAAAGCTGACAAGATATGACAAAACATCAGAGAGTATACATATTACAGAAGACAGCACAAAACACTTTTGATTCTTGAGTTGCTAGGTCATCCAAGAATGGCCAGCAAAATCAAGCATTCTAGAAACATATTTGGATACAAGTACATACAAGTACAATGAGATCACATATAATAACCACATATGCAAACAATTCACATAACAATTAAAAGAATTTAAATACATGCTGAGTGCAATTTGAATAAGCATGCCATATCACAACCTGCTTACAACCATAGAAGTTCATTTAGAACACTGACACAATACTTTTTTTCCATAATGTGGAAAAGAATCAATGATATTTTTGATTCATTCTCTGCATCCAAGTCTTGCTATTAATTTTTGTTTGACACATTCAATCTGTGGCAGAGATGAAACTGTATTTTATTGAAAAGATGGAATCATGGGAAATTTAGCACTGTTATGTTTCACAAGGAAATATACATTAAATGTATATTCATACAAATAAATATTCAGATAGTAATGAGCTGTTAATAATGAATAAATATATGAAGAGTGATAAATAGATGTTTATAAAAGGAATATTCTGCCTGTTTACACCAATTTGCTGTATGTTTCCAAGGTGTAAACCAACACTGTTCTTTTCCTTTGCAGCAGGCGTACTCCATACTAGAAATGGCATTTTAGAAAAATTAAAATGCCAGTATGGCCCTCTACAAAACAATGGTTAATTATGAAAAGACAACATCAATGTATATTTACGGACATTTATTTACAGAACTTAAAGAAAACAGTGAAGAAGGATCAGCAATCTGGAGAATGACTGCGCATAAAAACTTGGAGAAGTCAATGAAAGGAATAATCGAAAAGTACAGAAAGAAATAGTTTACATACAAAACTGTACAGCATCATGCATGTGTCAATGAAATGTTGACTGGTTTTTAGTTTCCCACAATGAACAAAAGCCTCCATGTACAATAGTCATTACACAAAGACGTTTCAGAAATATTTTATAATGATATTCTCTCTGCAATGTTCATGCCTCATCATGCAGCATTGTACTGACTCACTGTCAGTGCATGGTCAATGCATTACAAACTATTACTCTTGAAGCAGATTCACAAAGTACGAAGACTTTCAGCCATACTCTTCTTAAAGTATTTACGTCTGAACATATTCCTGTGAGTCAGAATTTTTGAGAGATTAAAATCTCTAGGTTTTCACGGAGGTCAATTGAAATACAGCAGTAGCTTTGAGACATGAGTCATAGAATTTAACTGGGGTTAGCAATTCATGTAATATTAATACGTTTTAATGGGAATAAGGTAAAGTAAGCAAACATTTGCTTTAATAAACTGCTGCTTACAATTGTAGGAGATGGCTTTTTGTTTTTATTGGATACACTAGTAATGGAACGAATGTTATTTTCTTACTATCCATACACAGGCAGTGAGATTAGACTATTAATCTACATGCACAGTTTAATTATCCAGCATTCTGCTGACTGTTACCGTATTACAAGGTTCAGCTGCCATCATCACTTAGTATAACAAGCATGCAACAAATGTTAATAGGACAATAGCTATTAAGAATATCATTATAAAATATTGTTCCAGTAGCAATGGCTCAGGACAAATTTAATGCAAAGGCAGACACAACTGGCCTGAGCATGCTTTAAAAAAAGTCAGTACATGGAAAAACAGTACCACCAACCTTGTAGGGAAATTGACCTGAAGCGGCAGACATTAGGTTAAAACTGCTGAAGGGCAGCAGCGGCCCACCTTGTTGATTTCCAAATGACCAGGATTCCAGAAAAACTGAAAAATTGACTGTTGGGAAAAGTCTTTAACATTTCAGAGGAATTTAAGGTGTTCACAGATGTGGTACTTAGGAATCAAAAGTAAGAAAGAGTGGCCAACCAGCATGTGTACGAAGACAGCCCACCCCACTTTTCCTCTTGCCACTTTTATCATATATAAAACCTTTCAGGATTGTCATGTTACGTATATATTTTCGGTTTGTTTTCTTTTTATTTTTTTTTTTGTAAAAAAAGATAACAACTTAAATCAATGCAAAATGTATTTTCATTCATTTTAAAAATAATTCACAACTTCACTTGTATTGTCACAAGCAGCACCTTGTGTTCCCTGAAACACTTTATAACTGTCTCTTTTTCTTCTCATCACAACCCAGCATGGTGGGCCTTATTATCCCAGTTTTATAGACCAGTCTGTGAAATTGAGGGGTTAACGCAGCTAATGAGCAGCAAAACTTTGATCCCATGATCTGTCTCAGCACATACATTTTCTTCCATACTGAGTTAAATGTAAAGAATAAGAAATATTTGAGTAAAAGATTAACTTTAAAAAACAAAATTTAAACATAGTTAATTATTAATATATACATATATTTCTTTATTTTATAAAAACAATTATTTGATGCCTATTCAATAATAAATATATGATACTCAGATATCTGCAGATTCTTTACACATTTAATTCAAGCAATTTTAAAACTAAAATGTCTATTTTTATATATAATTTTTTAAATAATGTTTTTAATTATGACACCTAAAAGGAAGAAATATCCAAGAATTTACCAACTGTGTAGAGATGGCTAGATGGATGAATGGGAAGATGGACAGGTGAGACAGGAATAGCCTAAGTTTTGGTAAGTATATAAAATGTCTTGAATATAAAGAAAAACTGAGAAAACACTATAAATAATAATCTTGATAAACTAGTAAGAATTTTAATCTAATTTTTGTGATAATAACACTGAGAGGGATGCTAAAGTTCTCTAATGATAGAGAACTTTATAAACATACAAAGAATGATTTTACTATAGTCAATAGGCATTCATTTAAATTTTCCATCTAAAGTTAGTATAAATTTAATAATTTTGTCATGATATAGTTGTTAATTTCATTTGTGTTTCTAAAATAACCACTTGAAAAGTTAATATTTCAGACAAGTAATGAATCATTTGTGCACATTATATAATGTATTCCCTCATTAAACTAGCTAGGTTGACCAATTTTTGAACTAGAAAGAAGCACAGTATGGGCACTAAATTGAGACTGGAAGACCTGGATCTTATCTCCCTAATTAACTATGTTAATGACTGAATTATCCAGCCTCTGTGCTCTCATTTTTTCATGTGATAGAGGAGAGAATTAGAATAGATGATCTATGAATTCTCTAATTTGAAATTTCTGATACAAGTTTGACACAGAATTGTTTAACTATATATTAATTAGCCTCTTAATCTAAACACAAGGTAATTAAAGCTTATGGCTTCAACTCACTAATGAATTGGTAATATAAAATCATTCATTATATATTACTAGAAGCCCAATGCACAAAGATTTGTCCAAAATGGACCTTCCTTCCCCTGGCTGCAGAGCCGCCTTTCTGCCTTCCCATGCTGCCAGAAGCCCAGAATGGCTGGGGTGGTGTGGAACGCCTGTGTCATCACCTTGGCGACAACGCAAGTGTCCCGCTCCACCCTCAGCCGCTTGGCACCTGTATATGCAAATTAGCATGCCATCTTTGTTGGGTTAATTTGCATATGCACTCCTGATTGGCTGGTGGATGTCACAAAGGTATTGTTAATTAGCATGTTACTCTTTTATTAGGTAGACTAGAGGCCCAGTGCATGAATTCCTGCACAGTTGGGCAAGGCTGGCTGGGGGAGAGGGGTCACAGGCAGTTGGCAGGCAGGCCCCACCCCCTGGTGGAACTACTGGTCGAACTCCTGGTCAAACTCCCAGTCAAGGGAACAATTTGCATATTAGCCTCTTATTATATAGGATAATTCTAGGTCATGCAAAGTACTGGCCAAGTGACAAGGTTACTAAAGTTTATGCTGTATCTAAAAATTACAAATACCAAAGGCCAAAAAATATCACTTTACTCTTATTTTTATAGAACAAACTACTGTATTATGAAAAATAAAGTTCCTTGTATAAGTAGGTAGAAGGAAAACAAAATAAGGTGATACCACTTATAAAAAAAAGGAGTAACACAAAAAAATTAATGTCAAGTCTTTTAAATAATTACAAAAAAACTATTGGGCTTTCTACATATAAAAAATTAATTAAGTAGAAATTGGTTGGAAAACAGTAGAAATACAAAAATATAAGTATGACTTGCAAAAGGGAAAGAAAAATAACTATGGTTACTTTAAACTAAAATTAAAATGGCATAGCATTAAACAGGGGTGCAAGTTAAAATTTTGAAATGTTCCCAAGAGTAATATTTCAAAGAAATTCTGTTTCTAGCCCATTGTCCCCAGAAAGGTTTTAACCACAAATTTTGTTAGCGTTTCACAGGCTCCTGGGACCATTAGTTGGTCATTAGCACAGAAACTGTGCTATCCAGAACAGGAGCCACCTGCCACTTGTGGCTCTCAAGCACTTGAAGTGTGGCCAGTCCAAAATGAAACACACTGTAAGCTTAAAATACACACTCAACTTCAAAGACTAAGTACAAAAATTGTAAAATAGTTTACTAATTATTTCTATATTAATTATCTGTTGAAATGATAATGTGATATTATTAGGATACATAAAGTTATCCTATATAATAAAGGGGCAACATGCAAATTGACCTTAATGGTAGAAAGACCTCACTATGAGGCGCACTGACCACCTCTTGGGCCCTTTCCCCGGCCAGCAGGCACCAATCACCCAATGTGAAGGGGGAATCAGAGGTGGGTGGCTGTGGGTAACTGGGGAAGATGGCCCTGATCACAGGCCAAGCGTAGGGACTGTACCCACACATGAATTTCGTGCGCTAGGCCTCTAGGGTTAAATATATTATAAAAATTAGTATCTCTTGATTCTTTCTCCTTTTTTAATGTGACAACCAGGAAATTGTAAGTTACATTTGTGGCTCTCAATATATTTCTATTTAACAATTCCAAACTAGAGAATAAAGGAAATAAAAGAATCCTATTAAAATAAAATTATTAAATGTTGATGTAAGTGGGTGTGAGACAAGAAAAGACATCTTAAGAAAGCAAAAGAAAGAGCTGTACCATGTGGAAATAAATACAAATTAAAAAGACAAAATGTGAAAATAATCAGTAAAAGATAATAAAATTTTATTTTCAACTGTGCTTTGCTAACCAGCCATTATCCAATTCAGAATTGATTTTTTTTCCACTTACATCATTTCCAATCTAATTATTTTCCTAAGATTCTCAAAATCTTTCTGATTTTCAAATAACTCTTTTATTTTCTTTATGAGCAATAACTAGGCCACTTCAGTGAAATATCTAGAAATATCTTTAGTAGGACTTCCAGAGTTCCTCAAATAAACTTGCTTCCTAACAATGACACAGAGAGGAATATTAAAGGCAACCTCATCTGAACAAGACTTCACAGAGGCCACTGTGAAAAACCTCTCCATTCACTAAATATTTATCAGGTAAGATGAGCCAGCAAGTTTCTGTCACTTTTCTGAACATATCACACATTTTAGAGACTCTCTGCTTTTCCTAATGTTCACTTTTTGTACCTGCGATCTTGAAATAGAAAATCAAACACAATAGAAAGTTTTGAAAATCTCAGTGTTGCCATGAAATAGCTTTATAAGCTCTAAAGAAGCAAAGTTCACCCTGAACTTCCACAACTGGCCCATGCAGAGTATTTCTCTTTCCCTTAACTCCATCAGGGGCATTTCTTTATTGAAAAAGAAGAAAAATATTAAGTTGTCTTTTATGGTATTGCTCCATTTACCTTGCAGGACAAAGAAACACACAAAAACTACCTAGTTTTTCAGGTTTCCCATGATAATTTAGGGCATACAGAAGCCCCCACTAGGTTAATATACAGAAATGGCTTCTTTAGCAAATAGTGAGAAAGGAAGGCATCAAGTGCACACAAGAAAAGGAAGTGAGATCGAAAATACATCAGAAGCCCTTCGTTTTCCAGAGGGCGAGGTCATCAGAGCCATTTTGCAGACCTTGGGGTCAAGGCTTCCCATTTGCCAGCTCCTGACCAGCTCCATACGCAGGTCTGATGCTGGGAGCAAGAGGGAGAGGGAGGTAGTGCCCAGCTGGCCTGGCGCCTGCTGGCTTCCTGGACTGGGAACTTTGGCCCAGACCCAACCTTTCTGCTGGGCTGGGGCCAAGAGCCTCCGAGCCTTGCGAACCAAACCAGCAACCACCGTGCGCCACGCGAACACAATCCGGGTCCAGGATCTCCACTTCCCACCCATCCCCTGGGGGTCTGGCTGCTACCTCCTTTGTCTGCACCATCTGACACTCTGACTGAGATGCCCACAAAACACACAGACGCACGGAGCCGGCGCGGTTGGAGTCTTTTATTTTGTGCCATCACCAAGGTCGCGGCCTAAGCCTGGTGGTTACCAGAGACTCGGATGAGCCCATCCTCGCCCCGGGGCTCCTGGGTAGCACCTGGAGGCATCCTGTTTGTAGACATGGGAGCAGCCATGGCCCCCTCACCGACGGACAGCTGGTCCTCTTGGAAGGCCGCAGTGCAGGTGGCAGTGTGGACAGCACACCGCAGAGACAAGCGCAAGGAGACCACACAGCACTGTACGGAATGGATTAGGCAGAATACAAAGGAGCTGCACTTGAGAGCCGAGAAATGGACACACCTCAGTAGAAGAGGGAGTTTCTCTGGAGGAGAGAAACCCCTGGAGGAGAAGAGAAGGTGCGGGGAAACAGAACAAGCTAGAGAGGGAAGATTCACTTGTTCTTTTTTTCTTTTCTTTTCTTGCCTATAATTCTGCATTGTCACTGGGGAAGGGTGAAGGAAGAGTCTTTTACCTTCTGCCTCAATGGAAGACAGGAGCAGGGCGGCACCCAGGATGGCGAGCACTGGGGGAAGCCTGGTCTTCATGCTTGGCCTGGGCCCCGGAGCTCACAGCCACATGAAGGGATCTGAGGGAGGAAGCAGTCACTGCATCAGAACCGGGTCTGGGTAGGTCTAGAACCAGGTTAGAACTGGAGCCGGACCCTGGGCCAGGACCCAACCAGATCTGCCTTGATGATAACCACCAGGGCCGAGGCCAGCGTCTAATGAATGGGCTTATTGTGGAGCAGTGGAAGTCAAGTTCATCTAGAGCAGTTTAATCACGGCACTAAGAGGGAGTTCAAGTTTAAAGAGGGTCCTGTTTCCTGGAGGCGGGTCTTGCTTAGCATCCAGGGTGAAGGCCTTACCAGACCCCACATGACTTCATCCTGCCTGGGTGATGGCTAATTCAGAGGTCATTTTATCCCTGACTCAACCAAATGTCTCTTCCAGCTGGGGATTTTATTTGGCTCGCCAACTTTTTCCTAGCTGCTGAACTCTTTAGGTAACTGTACTTTAGTGGTCTCAGGGTAATTTGGAAAAGTATAATAAACTTCTTTTACTCTCTTTTTTCTTCATTTTGTTCTGCTTACAAATATGCAGCTCTTGACTTCTGAAATGGATTATACAGAAATATGAAAGATGCCCTACTAGCTGTGTTGTCTTCACGTCTAGCAAATCCTGCACCCAAAATTAGGGGAAAACAATTCTAAAATACATAATAAATAAGGGGCACGCAATAGAAGAGACAAAACACTCCTGTTTCCCAAAGATATTTTTTATAAAAATTCTCACTGATAACTAATCTTTTTTATTTAACTGTTCATTTATCCCGGAAGATTACAGGTATGTGTTCTCCAGAGAAGAATATGTCGTATCCTGATTTTTCCTGGCTTAATAACTAGATTATTAATTCCTTAAAGACAAAGGATTTTATTCATCTTTTGTGGTCCCCAGCACACAGTAGGTGCTTAACCCATGAGGGTAGAAGGGAATCTTCTAAAACATTCTAAGGTCCAATCCAGAGACAAAAGCTGCTAGCAATGAACTGAACGGGGAAGCTGCCAGAGGTAAAACATAAAAAGAGAGTTGACTCTGGATACATAAATTATTGTAAGGGCAACAAACTAGGCCTCATGCTCAGGAATCCAAAAATGAGCCAAAGGTCGAGCCCGCTCTGAGCAAAGAACCTGACAAGCTCCAACCAGGTCTTTCCAAATAATTGGCACCATGTATTAGGGCAGCTTTCCTCGGCCTGAGTGTAAATTGCATTTTAAATGTCTGCTAAGCAGGCATGCCAAATTTGCCTGGAGCACTTGTTTTATGAAGCCAAAATTAAGATGTTGGCACTGCTCTGGAGATCCAAAGGCTCTAGCAATTTCTTTCTCCCTAATTAACAACTGTTTGACATTTCTAACCCTCTTCTACATCAGTGAAAAGCAAGAAGTGAAACTGGCCCATTGTTCCCGTCATCTGGCCTTTACTTTGCTATAATAATTTCCAACTCAGTTGGCAGTAGTGCTCGCGAAAAGTTAAAGGCTGACAATCTACCCACCGAAAAGCTGTGTGCAGATATTTTTTTAAAACCGCTAGTCGCCACCAAAAAAAAAAAAGAGAGAGAGAGAGAGCGCAGTGGAGGCACTTTTGTCTGGGTCTAGAGCGCCACCTATCGGCTTGCCTGATTCAGTGGCAAGAATGAATCACATTGAGTATCTATCTGAACATACAGTCCGTTCATCCAGCCAGCCAGGCATTCGTCCATATGTCTTTTTCTTTTCCTTTTTATAATTATCTTTTTAGCTTTCTCTCCTTTTAGCCAAAACATTTACCTGAATGCTTAGCAACACTTCATTGAGCATTCTCAGACATAAATGTCTGAAAGCTGCCGTCCCTACGTGGCAGCGAGGATTCCCTCACTTCACCCTCGTGAATGAAAATGAGTCACTTGGGGGGAAGAAGGGGGAATCTTAAGGGATACGTCTCCTTCTGCCTATGTGCCCTCTCTCACCCGCGGTGGAAGAGGCCGGTTCCTTAACTTACAGTGTAAAAATGGAAATAAGACCTCCCCCTCCCATCCCGCGGAGGTCCCTCTAGAAGCCGGGCTGGTCACCTACCTCCTCCACCCACCGCTACCTCCACACTAGCGGTCCAGGGGCGAGTTGGGCGCTCATTCCCTTTCCGGCCCCCTCCCACTCCCCGCGCGTACCAGCACACTTTAGATGGTCCCGGTGGAGGTGGGGGGGGACCGGGGTTCCTGGAGAGCCCCAAGTGGTCACCGGAGGTCCTGAGGATGCTGGAGGTGAAGGACCTTTCCTGTCTGTTCCCTGGCTCCCGGTCTCCGCTCCCTACAGGATCCCGGCGCCCACTCTCTCTGAGCCCTACCGTCTCTGGGGTTGGGGATGGGATCGACCTAAGAGGCCCCGCGCCGACCCTGCGTCGGGCGGGCCTCCACCGAGGCGCCCGGGAAGCAGTCGGGAGGGGGAGCTTTCTCCAGAAGCTCGGGGAACCCGGCCAACGCCGACTTCCCCAGAACCAGACTAACCCGCCATCTCGGGCGCTTGGAAAGGCAGAGGACCGAGCCAGAACACTCGACCAGGAATCTTGTCTCGAGATGCCACACACCCCCGCGCAGCCACGGCCGGCGGGCGGCGGGGCACTCAGCCGGCCCTCCACGGAATTCCACACCGTGCGTCACCCGCATGCCTTCCCCGCGCGCGGGCTGCCCCCCGGCCCCCGGCAGCACTGCGGGCGCGCGCGCCCTCCGGGGACCGGGGCAGCACCTAGAGGTCCAAGCGCCCGGCCAAGAGAGGAACGCGGAGCGGGGTCCCGGGCGCCCGCGCCGCCGCCGCCCGCCTCCGCTCTGAAGAGGCGCCGCCGTCCTTCCTTCCTTCTCCCCGAGACACGAGTGAATCACCAAACCCAAGCACACCTGGCAGCTCGCAGGCACCTCTCCACACTTACAAGCCTCAACGGTCCTCGCCCGGGATCCTTCGTGGCTCGGGGCGCAGCGCGCCACGGGCTAGAAGCAAGTTCCCCTCGTTATCGTCGGGAGGGATGGGGCCAGAGACAAGGGCTGGCAGCCGAACCGACCTGAGACGGCGGGGATCCAAGGAGCGGCGGCGGCTGGCGGACGCCCGGGAAGATTGCGCTCGCCGCGACCCCACCAGCGCCCGGACAACTGGAGAGGCGCTCCGGGAGCACCTGGCGGCTGTCGAGAGGTGGGGAGCCTCAGGGCCGCCCCGGAGCAAGAGCAGGAGGAGAAGGAGAAGGAGGAGGAGGAGGAGGAGAGAGATCCCAGCAACCGCGGCTGAAGAGGCAGAACCGGCGGAGACGCACGGCGAGGGGAGCGCAGCTGCCGCGCACGGACGCGTCTGGGGCGGCTCGCCTTCGTCGAGTGGGAAGAGGCTCCGCGCCGCGGGCTACTTAATAGAGGGCTGTTCCCAGCTCTCAGTTTACTCGGTTACGAAACGCCTGGGAAGGTGGACGGCTGCCACGGGGTGATGTATGCTCCTCCGGCGGTGAAGGAGGTCTACTTTTGGGAACGTGTGCATACTTCGAGCATTCCTTCGGCGTGAGGTGGCGATCGCGGTAGTAGCAGTGCCCCGCCGGGGAGCGGGGGGGGGGGGGGGGGGGGGGGGGGGGGGGGGGGGGGGGGGGGGGGGGGGGGGGGGGGGGGGGGGGGGGGGGGGGGGGCGGGGGGGGGGGGGGACAGCCGCAGCCGGGTTCCCTGCCAAGGGAAGCCGCGCACTCCTCCGCTTGGGGCGGGCTGGGGAGCTCGGGTTTCCCCTGTGCGTGCGATTTCCTTTAATGAATTTATTTTTTTTTTTTCTAAATTAAGAACAAGGGGAGGGAGAGCAGCGACTCTGGTTTTCAAAAACTTGCAAGAATGTGTGACCGACCCCACCCCACCCTCGCCCCATCCCTCCTCCTCATCCCCCCTCCGCACCTTCCTCCCGCTCCGTCCGGGGTGCACTTAAAACCGATTTACAGGGTTTCCATTAACTAACTGTCTGTGCACGCGGCTCGCCTTCTGTCTTTTTCGATCTCGCAGCGGAGATGGGAAACCCGGGCGGCCGCCCGCGCCGGGCTGGGCGGCGGGAGGGATGGCTTTCCCAGTCTCGTCTCCCTCCCCTGCGGCTGGAGGACTGGGGGCCGGGGAGGCTGGGGGTGCGCCTGCGGAGAGGGCGACAGGCGCTGGGAAGCCCCAGCCAGGGTCCCCCCCCCGAACAGCCAGCCAGCCGTGCGGGGACTGGTCCCATCCACTGCCGGACGTCCTCGCTGGGGTCAGGGCAAACCCTGGCCCCGAGCGGAGGATTCGGACCCAGAGCTCTATCCGGGAAATCCCGTGGGGTCCAGGCCGAGAAGGGAAGAGAGTCCCCCCCCCCCCACACACACACACACACACACATTCACACACAGTCCTGGGGAGATGGCAGCCAAATGTGGGGCTGACAGGCCGCCAGCAGCATCTCCAGCCCGCCGCCTCCTCGCCGCTCCACTCCACCCCTTGGCCCGGAGCGGGGGCCTGGCGGGCCGCGCTGCCAAAGTGTACGAGGCGCACGGGAGGAAGCGCGGGCGCGGGCGCTGTGGCCGCTGCGGAGCGCTTGGGGAGAGGTTCGAGTTACACACGTCTGTGCGCGCAGCGCCGGCCCCGCGCCCGCGGGCCTCTGGAAGCCCAGGGTTATCTCTTCCTGGCGGGGCCGCCGGGGACGGAGGAGGTGGCGCCCCGGGGAGTGGGGGGACGCGGGAGCGGCGTCCGTGTAATTCACCGGCTGCGACACAGTGGAGGGCTGGTCGCCAACGTGACCCTCTCTTCCCTGTTGGATAGGGACGTCTTTTGCTAACTTGGCCTTCCCGCCAGGGAGCGTGAGGGTCTCCGCGCCGGCTTTAGAATGACAGGAACTTGCAGTGCGGCCCGCTCCCTGCGCCCCACGCTTCGGCTGCCTCCGGCCACAGGCAGAAAAGCCAGAGAGAAAAAAAAAAAGGCTGGAGTGGGGGGGGGGGGAGTGGAACTCGCCACCTTTGCACATTCCCCGAGGACACACAGCCCACTCCAAGTCCAGCAGGGCAGCTCGCACAAAGAGCCCACACACGCACACACGAGCGCCGTCTTTCCCCCTTTCCAGCTCGCGCCTCTCGGCCGGCCGGCCGGCGCACACCCCCAGCGCGAACGCGCCCGGCCCGGGGGCACCGCCACGCGCACCGCAGGGCGCACGGCCGTCGCCGCGACACCAACCAGCCCCTGTCCACGGGCGGCTCCACACCCGCGCATTCCACTTAACTCCCCTCTCACGGGTGCCCGGGAGCGGATGGCAGCCTCTGGGACAAAGCTGAGGGGAGAAGTCCCGGCAGCCGCCTTCCTGGCCCCCCGGGGTGCTCCATCGCTCCCGGCGGCCTGGAATTCCCCTGGGACACGACTCCCCCGCCCCGGGTCTAGAAAAAGACAACTGCCCATCAGCCTAGGTTGGCTGGGATTTGCATTTAGCCCAGGGAGGGGATGGGGGTATGTGTATGTGAGTGCGCGGACGCCTTTTCTACCTTTTCGCACTTTTTTTTTTTTATTTGTGATGGTGATGTTGACTAGGGAGCAATGTAACAGTGGGTGTTGATATTTTTGGTTTAAAAAGAGTTCCCTGCGTTTGTCTGAGAGCTGCAACTGAATCAATTAGCCCGGAGTGCTGCTGCAGTCAGTCAGCCTCCGGGGGAGCCCGGGGCACTGGCTGCCTCCCGGTAATGAGGCTGCCGAAGGCAAACTGGGTGCGAGAGGCTTCTGTCCTCCCAAGCACGCACTTGGCACCGCTCTCCAAACCAGAGCAGAGTGCTAGGGGCCCGCACGGCCGATCTCTCGTGTTCAAGGCATTCTTGCTCACATTCTTAGATTTAATGCATTTGCAAATAGTTGCTACAAAGGAATGTAGGTAATATAAACCCCTGGCTGCAAACGCTTTCTGGCCCTCAGAAAAAGGATTCCTACACAAAGTTTCCAGAGTAGGATGAGAGGAGGAGGAGGAGGAGGGAGTGCACAGATGCATAGACATAAGCTCATCTACACACATCTATTCCCAGGGGACACGAAAATGCATCCAAAGGGGCGCCTTGGGGGCCTCCTTCACCCCACCCCCATGACGTCTGCATTGTTTACACTCCTGGGCACCTGAAACTGAACTTCCAATCTGGTAAACGGACAAATGTGTCAAAAAATGTGTGAGCTCTCTTTCCAACCCGTGCTCTTCAGTAATGCGTCCAGTTCTTAATACACCTTATAATCTGTTAAAATTTGAAAGAAAAAAAAGTAAAAGATTATATTTATCGACTGGGCCAGAGATGGTTGCATTTATTCAGTTTGGCTCTTATTCCCGGGGTTATATCCTGGGATCTACCCCCCTCACTATCCTTAGCCACTATTCCCACCTCTTCTCCCTCCGACTCCTGGGTTCCCGGCGGTTCCAAAGCTTCAGATTTCTTGTCCGACAGCGCGATCTAGCGGTCAGCGCGAGCTCTGGAGTCGGAGATCAAAGTTACAGCCTGGAAGTTAACAGTTGTCAAGTTTTTGCAAAGTGTGTCATTGATCTTTCTGATTCCCAGGGCTGACAGAGGTAACAGGATAGAAGAACCAGTGGAAAGGTAACATAAACTTTCCTTGTGCCCAGTAATTAACCGCCTATGGAAATTACTGCCCTAAAGTTGCTGTGAGGTGTTGGTCAGGGGTAGAGGAGGGAAGAGGTGCTAGTTTAGATGACGGCAGGGCCCTCACCTTCTAAAAAAGCAAAAGTGGCCCTCTCTTTAGTTGGCTTGGAGTTGACTTAGCGCTCCTAGCGACCGGGTGCCAGTACTTCCCTTGCATGTTCTTGCTGATTGACGCTGTGGGGAGGGAAGAGAGACAACCTGGTCTCAGTGTGCCCTGGCTGTTCAGCACCTGTGCCTGCGCATGGGCTGTAGGGAGAGTGGGCTTTAAGGGTCTCACATGAAGAGAGCCCTCACAATCCCTTTGAGAAAAGAAGGTAAAGAGAGGAGGTAGTGCCACCAGCCCTATTTCTCGGGCAGAGAGGCAGTGACCAGGAAGAGCAGAAACGCTGCATCTGAATCCTCTCCCTTAGGTCCCCGTGGGCAAGGCAAGGAAAACACATGTAAAGATCACCTTGTATGTGCCTGTGCAGTGCCAAGCTCAAAGCCGTTGATACAAAGATAAGATGAGGCTTCGCCCTCAAAACTCTAAGTAACACATGGGGCACCTGAAGCAACTTCACATAGACCACTTAAATCTCCCAAGAGCTTTGCCTTCAAGTGTTTTAACATTAAAAGTGAGGAGCAATAGGCAACTAGTCTCTCTGCACTAGCAAAGCTAGGAACCCAGACACCAAAGCCATCCTTCAGGAAGGAAGAGGGGTGCAGGGCACCCCCTCTGCCTTCTTGACTGATCCTGCGATTCTTCTAAAAGGACTATTTCAGTGATGCCCACAGGCTTCCACCCAGGTCTTCTCACCCGACTGTAACTGCCTCTCCCCTCAGACTGTGAGCAACTTCTTGGCAGAAAACTGTACGTGCATCCTATTTATCCTGCTATACAAGGTGGCTCGCTCACGTCTTCTGTGACCTCAGATGCTGTGGCTGCATGAAAAGCTATGAAGCTTTAATAAACATTTCATCTAAAGAACACATCTTCTTAGTATAAACAATTTAGACTTCATGAAAGTCAGGTGCTGCTAGGAGTTATCATTCAGTGAGCTCTGACTTCCAGAAGCAAAGTGTAAAAGACCAAAGGAAAGAAATTTAGTTACGAGTTAAGAAGGTAACCCTCTGCTATGTCTTCCTTCATTTCTATAAGATTCAATATTGTTCAAGTCAGACTTACCACTGCAGGGGACTTGGAATGTATTTATGTTGTAACTGTGCATGTAGCACAAGGCCCAGAATATCTAGTCAGGCTACTGCTCGGTGTCAGCAGCTGGTATGTATACACTGACATACACTGTCAGGCTTGTGGAAAATGTGAAAACTCATAGGAATTCATTTTTCAAGATTTGATCTTGGTTTTCAAACTTTCTACTTAGTAGTCTGCAATGCAGTCATGATGAAATCATAGTCATAGGAACTATGAAAAGAGGTTTCATTGTCCTCAGTTGAAGCACCTGTGTCTGATGAAGTATAACCAGACCAGGACTCCACTTGACAATGTATTCTTATGCACTAACTAGGTAATTCAGCTGCATGTATGGAGCACTGACATCCAGGCATTCAAAGCAGACAAGATCCCAGACTTTGGAATGCTCCAAAACCCAGTGTGGAATGCGCACCCTGGTGGGGAAGAGGGGAAAGATGGCCATTATCTTGTCAGACTCATTGTGAAATCATTTTTTTATCTTGAAGATTAATTCAGCAAATGCTATTACTCTAGTCTTGATGTTCCCTGAAAAAAAAAAAGTGGGGGGGTGTTTTGTTTGGTTTGGTTTTTAAGGCAAATCAAAAGAATCCCATCCCACTGTGTACAATGACCAGAAGTAAACATAAGCAAAAGTCAAATGAGTTGAGATGTGAAGACTGTGTAATTGAAAGCTGAAAGACCAATGTGAAAAGTGACCTGAGAGGAAATACATGGTAGAGAGAAATGCAGGAAGCAATCATCTGAATCCATCATTCAGAACATTCTACAGGGAAAAAAAATCAATTTCTCCACACACCAATTTCACTATAAACCAATCTCTCCACAAACCAGTAGAGGTTGGGGGGAGGGGGAGCAGAGATTGTTTAGGAGCGATGGCAACCAAATCATAATAACAACAATAAAAGTTGTCAGGAACTCTGAAGGGTCTGAAATTTTATCCTACTTGCAAGCTAATAAATTACCATGGTACCGTCTCATGAATCCTGGCAGAACCCAAGGGAACCAGAGACATGGGACTATATTACTCACAGCAGTAGCAGTAGTCAGAGTACCATCATTTGTGCCGGTTCCCCAATTCCCACAGCGTGATGCAGAGAGGGCCCTGTGACCCTTGCCTACACAGTGAGTTGCATTACAGGAATGGAATCTGAGCTTGGGGAACCCAAGTCTTTTATAAGGACAGTTAGCCTGCTTGACTTTTGCCCTGAAAAGAAACATTCTCTTTGTTAGCGTGGGCAGTAAACAGACTTGCCCTTTGCTCCGGAGGGAGAAATTATCTCTGTCCTCCACGGCTACTCGTCTACAGATACTCTAGAAGAGAACATCTGGGACAAAAACAGTAAGTGTCTCCGCTCATGAGACGTGCAGAAATGTGAGAGATTTGTGGAGAAATGTCTCCCACCAATAAGGGCTGTTGGGCATTCATGGGAGGGAGAAAGCTGTATATGAAATTAGTTCCCGAAGAATTTCCAGAGGAGGAAGACGTCTAAAGGACTAGGAGTGAGCATCCTAAGCCCAAGATTCAAAATGAGATGCTGGAAAGTGTGGCAGAGGACAGGAAATGTCTGGGCAATAACTAAAGCAGAGTTGTTTCAGCAGAAAGTTTGTGAACACGACTGGAATAGCTATGGAACCTGGAAGTGGCTGAGTTTCCGGAATTTAATCCTCTAAATATAATAATTTACAGAATGGATTCCAGACACTGCACATGGCATTTTACATACAACAGCCCATGAAACTTAATTTTCTTGCTGTAGATAAGGACTTGAGGCTCTGAGAAGTCAAGTGATCTTCTGGTAAGTTTGGAATCAGGATCCAAACTCAGAGCTCTCTGCCATCTAAGTCCATGGTCTTTTCATTCCATTAAAATAAATGCTTGTTGCCCTGGCTGGTGTTAAGTGATTAGAGCATGGGCCCATGCACTGAAGGGTCAAAGGTCCGATTCCCTTTCAGGAGCACGTACTTGGGTTGCAGGTTCAATTCCCAGTCCCAACCAATTGGGTCTCTTGGACACAACAGCCTGCAAGCAAGCAAGGACACTGGGAGATGCTGTGCCAGAGCCCAGCTTGGGGACACAGAGGGTCTGATTATGGTGTCATGAAAGCAGGAAGATGACTGGCTTTAGAAATAAACTATCTTAAGGTGACTGAGCAAATTCATGACTGAGAGCATGGTGACACCATGGGGAAACTTAGGGAAGTGGGCAGGCAAGCCATTTTTAAGGGCATGTGACAAAGTGGCTTTATTGCCTCTTTATATGATCAAAATCCTCAGGGTGTTTTTTTTCCTAATAAAGGAAATGTATTGGTAACTTCCTATTATATTAATAAAATTAAAATAGTATCTCAGATTTAAATACCAATTTTTTTAAGAGAGAGATGTACTTTTGGGGGGGGTCAGGGGGAGGTTGCAGACTAAAACACAACTGAAGAGTCACAGTTGCACTCTGCCAGCAGCTGTTGTGCAAAGGGAAAATGACAGCATTGCTGTTGTTCCTTGGCTCTCCTGCAAGCTTGCTCTTGGGTGGCTGAGTACATACGCTGCATGTGATACAGAAAGCATCTGGGAAATGCTTAAACAATTTCTCCGTCCTCCCCCTGTCTATCTGCTGCCGAAGTGTTGGACTCATCGAGCTGAAAGTACATCAAGTCCTCACTCATTGTTTAAATTAGGAAAATCATTTCAACTCTCACACATGGTCTAGGTTTTTTGGTTTTTTTAAGTATAGGTATAGTTTTATTTATCAAATGGCTTCTTTTTATTTTCTTTTTGTATTTTTTTCTTGGTAGCACGAGCTTTGGAACAAAACCATTAGCTGCCTCAATAATAAAAGGTTCTAATCTCTGAGGTTAGGAACATGTAAGACTGTGTTTACAGCAGGGAAGTAGAAAACCAGGTTTTTTCTGATGAAGTCTTATACTTTTGCTGCTTCTTTTACTACCTATAAGAATGAAGCTGCATATGTAGTTTTGCGTTTTTTTAGCGTGGCCTGATGTGCTTTCAGATTTTTACACTGGAGCTAAGGTGGTCTCAGCTGGTAAATGATGGACTTCCACAATATGGCCATTGTGTGGGCTCTGTGGTTGGCTCAGCGATATTCCTCCCACCTCTGCCCCACTGCAAGGCCACCATGTGGCTTGAGCTGACCCTGGCAGGTCTATGCCAATGAGTTGTGCAAGCCCTGCCTACACAAAAGAATCGCTCTGGGAGACTGAAAACATCTGTACTGGTGTCGGAGCACCACCCTTAGGCCATTTAAATCTGATCCCGGGGTGGGGCCTGGCTAATTCCAATGGCCAATGAGGGTTGACACAAACTCAACTAAGCCAAGCCCTTTTGCTCTCCATGAAGTCTGTGCTAAGAGAGCTGGGAACTCAACTGCCTCTGGGAAGATTGAGAGGGATCATCTAGAGCTGAAAGGACTAACCCCTTCAGGGCTGGTCCTCAAATCAATGGTCGAAATAGGTGTTTGCATTTGGGTTCAGTCTTGGCAGCAGGAGTAAGGAAAATCATTATGAGGAAACCAGCAAACAGAGGGAATGGGGATTATCCAGGGCCATGGAGCTGGTAAGTGGAAGAGCCCTGAGCCTTCAGGACTTTCATTTCTGGGTTACAGCTGGAGGGAATCTGGTTCATTGTTGCAAATGGCTTTAAAGTTAAATCAGACAAAAGCATGATACAGTTTTACTTGCCAAAGCACTCAAGATGCTACTTATTTATTTTCTTACTAATGTTGGTGCTAAAATATATTCCAAACATGAAAAAAATTGCTTTATTTCTTCTGATGAAAATATTGATGATATTTTTTCTACTAAATTTATACTTAACAGATTCATTGAATACTTTCAGACAAAGAAATAAAACTGGAAGGTAGGTCTCATCTATTGATGATAGGAATCACCAGAGTGATGGGACTAAAACAAATCTTAGAAATCATGTAACCTGTTTATAAATTTTTCATTTAAAACACCAAAGAACCAGTGCTGTTCGGTGGATGCCATGTTTCTATCAGCAGTGCCAGGACTAGAATCCAGATACCCGCTGCATGGCTGGTCTTCTTTCCACTCTTCTGGATACCCTATTCCAGGGCCTGTCATTAATTTTGTAAACCATGTTAGGACTCATTGCCTCATTGTCCCAAGAATAAAATCAGACAAAAGCTGTGGAAGGCTGCCACCTTTCACAATATATCTGCATCTTCCATAGTTTGACATTAAAGCAAAACAAAACTGGCCACAAATAGGCAGTTCCATATGCAACTACATGTACCTGGCCCCCTCAGCACTTAACAGTACAGTTGACAGAGCTGCTAATAAGGAGATAAAATGCCTCAGGGCCATTGATTCCTGCTCTGGAGAGAGTAAGGTGGGGAGGTAGCTCCACTACTTGCTGCAGGTACGAAAAAGCAGCACCAGAGCCATGTCCGTGTGTTCTGAGTGCAGCTGAAAGAAAAGATCCAGCACCATGGACTCTCTCTCCCAGAGGCCACCTCTGGGAGTCAATGAGAACATTGCCACATCCACAAAAGTGCTTACAACTGGCAACCGGCTGCATCAGGAGTGCCCTGCTGCTGGCAACAGAGATCAGAAACACAAGGGACTAAAGCAGTCACGAAAGTCCAGAGGTAGGTCATCTGTAGCCAATACAGTGGCTTTGTTCCATGGAGTCCTCAGACACTCAGGTTCCCTCCATCTCATTACTCCACAGAGGCAGCCTTTGTTTCAAGGTACCACATAGTTCACGTTGGTTGCTCCCGCTTAAGATATAACATAAAAGTGTTATCCAGAAGGAAAAAGCAAAGGGCAAACAAGAAGATGGGGGAGATGGTCACATGGTGATCTTTGTGGTCTTCCGAGGAAGGTTCCCGCAAGCTGCTCTTTGATGATTGTCATAACATCTCATTGGCCAGAATTTATTTATTTATTTATTTATTTATTTATTTATTTATTTATTTATTTGTGTGTTTATTTGTTTGTTTATTTATGTATTTATTTTTCATGATGACCACATAGACTTTTATTAGTATAGATGGGCATAATTGAAAACAATTATTCTTTGTCAGATAACACACACGCACAAACAGAGCCTTATAAAAGTTGCAGACACAATGTTGAAGAGAAGAACACAATTAGAGGATTAACTTTAAGACTTACTGAAAAGCTATAGCAATCAAGACAGTGTTGTATTGGAGAAAGAATAGACAAATAGATCAATAGAATGGAATAAAGAGCTCAAATATAGAATCCCATAAATAAAATTAACTGATCTTTTTTACAAAGGAGCAAAAGGTAATCTTTTCAATAAATGGTGCTGAAAGAACTGGACAGCCATATGTTAAAAAAAAATTCAACAGAGAATTTTTTAATATGCTTCATAAAAATTAACAAATTGCAACACACATCTGAATGCGAATGCAATAACTATAAAACTCCTATGACTAGGAGAAATATCTAGATACCCTTGGATGTGATGATGGCTTTTTATTTATAACATCAAAGGTACAACTCATGAAGAAAATGGTTCATAAGTTAGACTCCACTAACATTCTTTTACATTAAAAAATATACTGTTAAAATAATGAAAAAAGTCACAGAGAAAAATATTTACACAAGACATATTTGATTAAATACTGTTATTCAAAATATAGAAATAATTCTTAAAACCCAAAAGTAAAAATAAATAACTAGATTATCAATGGACCAATGACCTTCATAGACAATGCACCAAAGAAGATATACAGGTTGCAAATAATATGAAAAGACACTCTACATCATATGTCATCACAGGAATGAAAATTCAAACAACAATAAAATACCACTACACACCTATTAGAATGGCCAAAATCCAGAACACTGACAACATTAAATGCTGGTGTGGATGTGCTGCAACAGTAATTCTCATTCATTCACAGTGGAAATGCAAAATGAAATAGCTACTTTGGGAGGTGTTTTGGAAATTTATTGTGAATTTAAATATATTCTTACCATAAGAGCCAGCAATTGCACCCGTTAGTAGTTTGCCAAAGAATTGAAAGCTTGGGTCCACATAAAAGCTTGCACATGATACATTTGATAAGGGGTTAATTGCCAAAATATATAAAAAACTCATACAACTTAGCAAAAGGAAGACAAACAATCCAACTTAAAAATGGGAAAATATTAAGTAAGTATAATTAATGGCATGGGCTGATTTCTGGATCCTCTATTCTGTCCCATTGATCTATATGCTTGTTCTTGTGCCAGTACCAATCTGTTTGATTATAGTGGCTTTAAAGTACAACTTGATATTGGTATGGTGAACCTCCCCTCCCCCCACAAATTTGTTCTTCTTTCTCAAGAGGGTTGTGGCTATTTCAGGTCTTTCCTGGTTCCATATAAATTTTTGGAGTATTTTTTCTAGATATGTATAATATTCCATTAGTATTTTAATAGGGATTGTATTGAATTTGTAGATTGCCTTGGGAAGTCTGGACATTTAACGATGTTAATTCTTCCAATTCATGAACATGGTGTAATGGTGTAGTCTTCCAGTTGTTTATATTTTACTCTATCTCTTTTTTTTAACATCCTGTAGTTTTCCTATTGGACAGAATTTAATCACATGGGCATATCTAGCTGCAAAGGTGGCATGACAGTGTAGTTTATTCTGGCCACCCATGTGCCCATCTAAATGCCAAGGCTCTATGATTCTGAGGAAGCAGAGAAGGGATAATGGAGGATGGCCAAGCAGACCCTACTGCTGATAGATAGCATTCCAGTGGTAAATATCCACCTCTGGTGGACATCTGTGCTGGACACTTGGTAGCTAAAACTCAAGCCAAGCTCTATTCAAGGTGTCAAATAGTAACTGACATTAGACTTAACAAGACCCTAATTGAAACTTTGACTCATGCCATTCAGTCTGGAGAACTAGCTGCCAAGTACAGAGGAATCTCCTTTGCATGCCTGTCTTCAGAAATTCCTTAGCTCCTCTTAACTCCTGGCCCTCACACTTCGCATAATTCTGAGATGGCTTTACTTGAAAGAAAAACCATCCATGAGCTAGACGGCTTATGGAAACAGCAGGTCCCCAGAGAACAATGGGGCCATGGAACCATCATCTGATGACATCATTGCAGAGACATGTGTTTTCCCTGGAGAGCCATTTACTCCATTAAAATTTCATTTCATCTTTCCTATCATAGGGGGCTTTGAAAGGATTACATGACATCTTTTTTATAAACAAACATTATGCTGGAACACAGAGAAGGCAAAACAAATGCAGTTATAAATAGAAAGGGAATATAGGAAAATTTCCAGGAAAATGTAGGCGCTTTATAAATGACTATGACTGAGCTTCTCTTGCAAAAAGATGCTTGTGCTTGTCTTAGAGACAACAGAAAAGTCACAGAAATGAAGAAGGCTCCTTCTAGCATCTCAGATTTCCTTGAACCCCACTTTGAGTTCATTGAGATGCAATTTGAGTGTTTTTTGACATGTCACAGAACCTGAATGGCATGTCCCAATC
>PVJN01034711.1:0-22584 GCA_004026805.1 Lasiurus borealis | reverse complement strand
TAAAGCTTTAATAATGTACAGTGTTTTCTAAATATTTCCTGTTTTTCAGCACTTTAACAGATGCTATTCCAGGTTAAAACTGGGTTTGTCTGTACTAAATTATAAACAGTTAACTTGAATCTTTTATACATTATGCATTGATTCTAACAGAAACTGTAATCCCTCAACAGAACTCATTTTACTAATCCAGAACTGTGTTCTTTAAAACACAGCATTTACACTGAATACAGTTTCATTTGTAAAACTGTAAATAAGAGCTTTTGTACTAGCCCGATATTTATTTACATTGCTTTGTAATATAAATCTACTGTTTCAGAATTGCAGTGGTTACAGATTTTTTTCATGTGTACCCGCTCATCTGCACTTCATCCTGCATCATCGTGATTGGTCTTTACATTTGATTTCAGAGGCTGTGTTGAGTTGTCAGCCGAGACTGTCAGTTGGGAAAGATTTATTTATCACATTTAATTTGCTAATGGAAGTATTTATCTTTCATTAGAAATCTTTCCCATTTAAGAGCCTATTTCATGAACTCTCTGGGGATTTAATTTGTGCTACCTTTATACGTATAAGATACATTCCAAAGAGCTCTAACTATGGTAGTCCTGAATATTAAAGATGCTTCTTTACTGGCGTCAAACTCTAGGTTTCACGTTGGAAAATTTTTTCATGTCATTCTGTGAAAATTAGAGCAAATGCTTTTATTTTTATTTTTTATTTTTTAGAAAGATTATGTCCTGCCACTGAACAATTATGATGTTCTTTTCATGGAATATAAAAATAGGAAGTTAAGTTTCAGAGGTGGGAAGGATAATCCTGAATAATGTTCCAATATGTCCTAATCACTGTAAATGTAAGCAGAAAAAAATTGCAAATGGGAGTGAGTGGTTTTTTGTCCTAGTATTTTTTCCCTGTTCTTTTTCCTTGGCCTTACTCGTATATTTATAGCCAATCTATACACAATAGGTAAGCTCCACTCAGAACATGAAGTATAGGTATCCTAGTTCTCTCCTGGCCTCCTGAATAGGCAGGTCCAGTGAGAAGGGTGCTTTCTGCTCTGGGCCACCTCATCATGACATTTCACCCAGTTGAAGATATGCTATCCCATAAAAATGCCATTCCTATCTTCTAATGTAAACTATCTCTTCCATGAAAAATGCTGAGGATTCTTAGTACAGAGACACAAGTTACAGCTTGGCAGTCTGTCTGTTGACTTTAGCTTCCTCATAAGTCAAGGAAGAGTTTTACCCACTTAAGTCTTTGTAAATGAGGATGTTGCCATTCACCAATTTACCTTTGTTTTACATTTTACTCAGTTTCTAACTAATTGGTCCTTTACAGTAACTTGTACATAAAGTGCTAGAAAATCATGGTGGGTTTTTTGCCTTGATTAAGAGTTAATCAGAGTAAATGCATATCTGGAGTTTCTATCATGTAAGTTGTTTGGCAGCTGTAGAGGGAACGCTTACCCCATAAAAATGCCATGTAAATTGTGGTTATTATTTGATATAAATCCTGACCTTTTAAGTGGTTTTATACAGCTTTCTAATAATTATAAACATGATCCTAAAGTCATTTCTTGAAACTCAAATGAAGTATGCCAAATTTTATATAATTTTTCAGATTCTAGAAGCTCCCATGTTTTATAATTAGAAGACAATGAGGTGAATTGATGGAGTTTATATTTACATACCTTATCTCTCATCATTTAGCCCATAATCCTCACCCTATGAGTGAATCTGGAATTGCTTATCATGTAAAATGATTGTGGTCTATGAGTTTACAATATTGCAGCTTGTGTTTCATCTAATCCATTGCTTAGTGTGTTGTTTTTCTATAAATGATGATATTGTGGTTAATATGTTAGCATGGTGGTATTTTCAGATAGCTTTTTGTTTGTTGGGAGCTTGGAGGGGGGTTGGAGGGGTTAGGGGATTTTTTTTTTTGGAGTTCTTGCATGAAATATCTTACTTTATAATGATGGAATTGCTTTTTCCTTTGTTTTGTGAATTTTTCTGAAGTGAGATTTAACTTTTTGTGTGAGTAGTACTATTATAACCATCTAGAGTGTCTTACTTGTACTGTATCACATTCCATACCCTCATTTAATTCTTAATAAACTGTTCACTTGTTTTTCCAGGTAGCATGGTAATTACTGAAGTAGTATAAGTGTGTTGAATGGACTTTGAGAAAATGAATTAAGATTATAATAAACCACGATTGCAGGAAAACATTGTATTTCTGAGTCGAATAGTGATAAAAATGCAGTTTAAAGATTGAAATATTGAAGATGGTGACCATATCATCTCAGCTACTTTAAGATTGAAAGTAGCTATAATATGCTTTTAGACAATTAGTCTACCCAACACTACTTTTGGCAAACTTTAAAGCTCATTCCTTAGAAATCTTTCTTATAAAGAGGAGTATATTTTTGTCCTCCATATTATATAAAAAATTCTTTATAAGCTTTCAAATCTTAAAATTAATGATATGTATTACTCTTGAAAAAAAGCATAGTAAATGTATTTTAGATTTCAGTATGCTGAATATCCACATGTGTGTGTTCAATTCTCTACTTTTCATAGTAAGAGAATAATGGCACAAATAACCCATAAATCACAGCTTTAAATATATTTCAGCAGCTTGATCTTCCTGCTTCAGTTAGGACAGTATTAAAGTGTTTGCTAGTTAGTTCCTAAGCATGCATTCCCATGTATGATATGATCCACTTATTTGTAGGGAGATGAAGAAAGAAAACATGCAAATAAATTTCCCTAAGCTTTTATGATTAATATCCCTAACTCGCCCTTTACCTACTGTTCCGTACTGTTAGAGGACTGGAGTGACAGAGGAAGCAAGTTGTAGGACCCTTTCTTTCCCTGGAAGTCTGTGATATTTTTGTAAAGTTAAACTATACTGTGGCCTTTTCACTGCTCCTGAATTCCTACCACCCCAACCCTTTTTTCATGCTTACTAGCTAGGCAGGCTGTGTCTTAAAATACTTAATTACACCCTCATAGAAGGTTCTTGCTTTCCACATACAAGCCACAATTATCATAAGTATCTTCTCTAATTCATTATCCGCCCACAATTGCCCACAATCGCAAAAATCCCCAAAAAACGTACATACACTTTTTTCTGATAGCTCACTTGATGTTTCTTTTAAGATTTAATCCATTGGAATTAGTAATTATTCAAAGTGTGTATATACTTTTTGGACACCCTATATATACAGAGCCCCCCAAATAGTCTGCCAGTATACTCAGCAATACTATACAAAAGTAGCCTGTGGGTAAGTTGGTCCACAGACATTGTTAGCAGCTTATGGAGAAATGAAAAAGATATAAAAGATACATGTTTTGTTTACCATTTGACCATCACTTAGCACATCCTGCCTGCCACATAATAATTCCTCAGAAAACTTGTTGAGTCAATAAATAAATTAGTAATTAACTACTTGGGCTCTAAGGTCAGATGGATTTGGATTTGAATTTTACCCTAGCCTTCACCAACTGTGTGGTCTTGAACAAATTACATGATCTGGATAAGTTTTAGAGTACTTACAGGGTTGATGAGAGAACTAAATGATGCTCTTTGTTTTGTTTTTTTCTAAATCATATTCTGTATATGCCATTAATTATATACTTAATAACTGCTTATTGTAATTAATTATTATTTATTGTATTAATATTTTTCTGTATGCTCCAGAACTATTGATTGGGTTTTCTCACTTGTCATGGAGACATAGGACACAAAATTTTTAAAGCAGCAAGATTAGCCCACTGATACCTTCATCTAAATGAAATCTTGCCTGGCCAGGCAGCTCAGTTGGTCAGAGCGTCATCCTAATACACCAAGGTTGCAGATTCTATCCCTGATCAGGGCACATATAAGAAGCAAACAATGAATGCATAAATAAGTAAAACAACAAATCAGTCTGTCTTTCTCTTGTACACATTCTTCCTCTTTAGTAAAAATGTCAGCCCTGGCTGGTTTGGCTCAGTGGCTAGAGCTTCGGCCTACCAACTGAAGGGTTCCAGGTTCTATTCCGGTAAAGGGCACATGCCCAGGTTGCATGCTCAGTCCCCAGTAGGGAACATGAAGGAGGCAGCCAATCAATGATTCTCTCTCATTATTGATGTTTCTCCCTCTCCTCTGAAATCAATAAAAATATATATTTTTTAAAATGTCAACCCTATTTAAAAACATTTTTTTAATAAATGAAATCTTAAGCTCAAAATGTAAAGTATATAAATCCCTAGGTTCCTGAGGATCCCACTTAGAAAATTACTGATAAAAGCATCAGATGAGACATGGCAAACCTGATTGGATAAGGAAAATATATCCATAACCCAAGCTTTGTCATTCCTACAGTGCAGAAAAAACAACCTCCACTCAAATAGACTCATATTCAAAAATCCAAAACAGCCTCCCCAGTGTGGCTCAGTGGTTGAGTGTTGACCCATAAGAGGTCAATTCCCAGTCAGGGCGCATGCCTGGGTTGCGGACCTGATCCCCAATAGGGGATGTGCAAGGTGTTTCTATCTCTCTTCCTCTCTAAATTCAATAAAAAACATTTTTTTAAAAATCCAAACAATCTATTTTGAACACAAGTCTTCAGACATAATCTTGGAAGATTAGTACATACGTACACACACTTAGAATAACTGGGATAAGGCTATTTAAAATGACTGGGAGGAAGAGAAAGCATAAAAACCATTATAAAAGATGACACCAGAAAAAAGGAAAGTAGATTTGGAAGACAGCTTTTGAAGACTAAAAAATATATAATTAATGAAATTAACTCAGTGGGAAGATTAAACCACAGATTGGGCATGTCTGAAGAATTGGTGAACTAGGAGATAAATTAGAAGACCCAAATTGTAACAGGAAAAGATTGGAACTAGGAAAGGCATAAGGAAGAACAGAATGAGTAAGTCCAATATAAAGAACAGGATAGTGGCCAAGGGCACATGCTCTGATAGTGGGCTTGGTCTGCAGTGGGAAGGTGTGCAGGAGGCAGCCAATCAATGATTCTCATTATTGATCTTCCTCTCTGAAATCAATAATACATTTTTTTAAAAACAAGATGGGAGAGATTTGAAGATTTTTTCATAATTCATAATATGAATCCTCAAAGAGGCATAACAAATATCTAGTAGGGTGATTAAAAACAACTCTGTTTCTAAACATGTAGTAGAATTGCAAAAGACCAAATTCTAAAAGCAACCAAAGAGAGCCCTGGCTGGTTTGGCTAAGTGGATAGAGCGTTAGCCTGTGGATTGAAGAGCCCAAGGTTCGATTCCAGTCAAGGGCACATGTCCAGGTTGGCTTGATCCCCAGTGGGGGCTTGCAAGAGGCAGCTAATCAATGATTTTCATTGATGTTCCTATCTCTTTTCCTCTCTGAAATAAAACAAATTAAAAAAAAAGATTTTTAAATAAAAGCAACCAAAGAGAAGACATTAACTACAAAGGAATAATACACTGACAGCAAGCAGACTTTCCCTGGCAGCAATAAAGGCTTGAAGACAAATACCTTTTAAGTGCTGAGAAGAAGGGAGAAAAAAAGTATGTTAGCCTTGAATTCTCTAACATAGATAAATTGTTATTCAAAAAAGAGGACAAAAAACACATTTTCAGATTTTGCTGAAAGAACTCAGGATAGTACTTAAGAAAAAGAAGACAAATCCAGAAGGACAGAATGATTCAAGAAGCATGGGGTGAGCAAAGAGATTGGTAAACAGACTGAAATATATCCATGTGTAAAGAGAGAATATGAAGGGTTTTATTAACCTCTTTAATAACATTGCCAATCATAGTTACCTTGTGCTGAATTCCTACACCATGAGCCACATAATTCCATATGGATCCTCTTTCAGGTGAGGGAACTAGAGCTCAAGAGTTAAACTTGCCCAAAGCCAAGGCTGGTAAGTCTTAGGATTCTCTTTCCCTATGTTCCTCAACCCTCCAAAGTCTGCTGTGCTTTTGGGGAGCAGTACAACAGCCCTAAGGGGACAGGAGTCCTTCCTCCAGGCTCTGTGGGAATGCTGTTTGCTGCCTGTACAACAAATTCGGTAGATCTCTGGCTTCTGGAACTTACAGTCTCAGATCAAGGGTAGTAATAACAGTGTGTCTGTCTTGGAGCCAGGACTCCTCCCCACCTCCCATCAGCCTGCAGATTTGGTCAGAGGAGCTTCATGCCCCTAAAGGCAGAAAACTGTTCCAACTTGCCTTAGAAGAGGTTTGAACTGAGAAGGAAGTTGAAAATCAAACTGCCTACCTCAGCGCCTTCCCTCTTGAAAATTGCTGGAAAGAATGTTTTTACTTAGAATCTCTAAACAGCTGAGTTTAAAACTGAACAATGGATGAACAGATGGATTCTGGCTGAAGCTATAATCCAGAGGTTGAAACTGATTTCTGTTGACAATTGCAACCATACATATTTGTCAAGAAGTAACAGGGGGAACTCTTCCTGGGAGTGTCTGTCCCAGAAAGAGTAGAATGTTTCTGTTCTGACCACAGCATGAATAAAGGAAATGACCTGGCTGAAGTTTAAAAGGTTTTAATATAAAAAGGCTAGCAGATTCCAGTGGAAGCGAATATAGTCAATTTGTATTTATAGGCAAGGATTAAATAAACTAATCTGACAGTCTATGTGGGCAATTGCTGGGGAACAAGATAGATCCATCTTCGTGCAAAGAATTGTGAATGAATGAGAATCCATGGCTCAGTGGGCAGGCAGGGCATAGGGGAGACCACCAGTCCAGATAATCAGACATTCACGTTTCCCACTGTTTTGTTCTATTGTATCCTAATGTGAGAAGCTGTTTTCCAGTTCCCCACACACAAAGCTCTTTATTGGACTTTACTGATGCATGATCCCTGCCGCTGGACTGAAACTGCCAGCCTCAGAAAGAGTTCTGCTTGATGGTGTCTGGCAGTTCAGCTTTGCCCCCAAGTAGATTTATGAGCTGTGAAAGATGGTCAAATTAACACGCTAAGCATTCCTGATAGGATTAGAAGATTGGAGACAAGCTGGTATTTGCATACCATCCTGATGTAACACAAAAACGTTACATCTTCATGTCTTCCCAGCCCTTCCTGGTGGGGCTTGGAGGGGGCAAGTAAGAGGTGACACTATACACCCTTCTCCCAGCTGACAACACAGAGTCACCATGATTCCAGATGATGTCATTTGACATTTAGCATCTAATAGCATCTTTCAATCAAAAGGACTGAATTTATGTGGTAACAGCACTTACTTTTAGGGCTGGTTATCTGTTCACGATCCCCATCTTTTCTCTGGGATAGGATTAACTCCTCCAAGTGCCGTGACAGGTACTAGGGGTGAGCCTCAAAACATCCATTTAAGTAATAACGTGAATTACTGATTGTAACAGTAAAGCACATTTTATTGTAGAAAATTTGGAAAAGGCTATAAAATGCCAGCAGAGTAAAAATCACACATTATAGAAATAACCCACTATCAACATTTTAGTGCAATTATTTACAGTCTGTTTTCTATGCATACAGACAATTTGTTGTTTTTAACAAAGCCAGATCATATTGTTCAACCTGAATCTTTTCTTATATCCGTAGCATTTTCCCATTTACCAAATACTCTCTTTTTGAAAAGATTATTTTTAATGACTGTGTTGCACTCCATCACATAGAATAAAGTATTTTAACTTCAGTTATCCGGGGTTGAGAAACAAGTATCCTCAGAACATTTCTGCAGAACTATGGGAAGGATGTTAGGGGGAAAAGTTAGTAGGTAGATGTCTGATCTTTCCAGCAGCACACAGGTCTAACTGATACAACACCAAGAAAATATTAGATTCTCCCGGCCATTGTGGTTCGGTGGTTGAGCATCTACCTATGAAGCAGGAGGTCGTAGTTCGATTCTGAGTCAAGGGCACATGCCCAGGTTGTCGGCTGGATCCCTAGCGGGGGAAGGAAGCAGCCAATCAATGATTCTCTCTCATTGCTGTTTCTGTCTCCCTCTCCCTTTCTCCCTGAAATCAATAAAAATATATTTTAAAAAGAAAATGTTAGATCCAAGAGCTCACAAGAACCGTGAATCGAAATACTCCTGAGTCTTGCCTAGGTGAGTTGCATGACAATTACCAAACATGATACTTATCAGAATCACCTGGGAAATCTTCAGCTTAAAAATAGTCTCCCAAGGGCTGTCCCACAGGCTCAATCTGGCAAGAGCAGAGTGGGGTGCAGAGATCTGTGTTTTCCACCAGCACTCCGGGTGGCTCCAATAGAGCTTATGCTCAACCCAGACCTGAAAAAATCCCAGCGAGCGGAGAGAGTGCTTTCCAGTCAGATGCTGGCACAGGGGGGAGCTCTTTCCCTCCGAGCCTCAGTTTCTCACAGTATTAAATGAGGGGAAAGATTGTACATGTCCTGCCAACCATGAGGCTGAGCTGAGGTAATGTCTGTGAAAATACTTGGCAAATTATAAGCTGCATATAAATGTGAGGAGGCGTTACCTCATTGTGCCCAAGAAGAAAGGGTATTTGGAAAAGCCTGATTTATTTTCAGGGCTCGACAACAGCTCCCAGCTACTTTGGGGGAGTCTGCTTCAAAATCCACAGTTATTTTCTTGCTAAACGTTCTCCTTCCCTGTCAACGGGCTTTGCCTGTGACTGGCTTCATTTTACTAGTAGGTCAGCTTTCGCTTTTCAGGGTTTGTGCTGATTGGTTGGTTTCAGAAGCTCAGACTCCTTACTGCATTGGGTATGGAACTAATGAAAAGAGTGTCCTTCCTCCAGACCCTGTCCTGGTCCTGGCCCCTCAGAGATCCCTGAATTTGGAGCACCTTTGTGGCTTGAATCTAGGTCACAAAAGATTTGTCCTTTTTTAGTCCCATGTGGTCACAGTTGCACCCAGTGCTTCGGGGAAAGACCCATGAAATAGGAATGCCTGGCTTCTGCCTTCCTGCTTCCCTACAGAGATGCAAAGGTTCGTAGAGGTTAATAAGTAGAACCAGGGTGGGGTTCACTCCCTGGAGCTCTCCAAATCAACTCTTGTATGCGCTATTTAGTTAGGGCTCTGGTGGGTCTCTTACGATGTCAGAAAATAGCACCCTCTCCACGAAGGAGTTCACACCCTGTGGTCTCTGGTCTAATGCAAATGCAGGCTGCTTCAGCTGGATTAAGAGACGTTTTCCTTGTCTTTTTTTAAGGTGCCTGTAGGCCTACAACTACTCTTTAGAACAAGAGATAAATTGCAAGAGCAATTTATGACCATGAGCAGGGCAGAGAGAACCTTCCTCTCCAGCTCTCACAGCTCACAGCTAACACGAAGGAATATTCTTTCCTGTGCCCTCTTTCCTTGGTCTGTTCTTGACCTTTCATGATGGATGTACTCATAATTTTGACAGGTCTTGTGCTTTTTAATAAATAGAGGGGAAACATTTGGAGATAGAGACAATCCTTTAACCTTTGCCTCTGCTGTGATAACTAAAGCACAAGATGAAGATGAAACAGGTGAATTGAGAGAAGAGAAGTTTTTTCCCACCAGTTGTTAAAATGCTCCAGTTTACCTTCTCTTTCCCTGAGGACCAGCCATGGTAACTTTTAGACCCAAATTAGCTTCGTATTTCTCCCTTCAAGAAGCTTTCCCTCAGTCCCACTCTCCCATCACCTCCACACACCTCCTAGGCTACTTACCCTTTCATAATACGGGCCCCTACACATGGCGCCCTTTTCAGGAATCCTGGGAGATTCTTTCTTTTATTTGTATTGATTTGAGAGAGAGAGAAACATTGATTTGCTGTTCCACTTATTTATGCATTCATTATTTGCTTTTTGAATGTTCTCTGACAAGGAATCCAACCTGAAACCTTGGCATATTTGGGAGGATGCTCTAACCAACTGAGCTATCCACCCAGAACTCCTGGGAGATTTTTGAGGGCAGGACCAGTGTCCATCCCACTTACTTTTGAATTACCAGAGCCTAGATTCTCATGGGCTAGATACTATTTGTAAGAGTATGGGTTAATTTTATATTTGGACATTTTAATTTATTCATTCTGTACATGCCAATTTACTTGCTCTGATGATGAAAGTGTCGTTATGTTTTACCCACTTGATCACGTTTTTTCAGTCATTTAATCATGTAATAAAAATGAAGCATTTTTACTATTTTATGTTCTATACTATGCACCCAGTTCATGAATTCATGCACCTTGAAAGGAACTGTGGGCTGAGAGGCTGTGGTGGGCACAGAGGTGGGTTTCAGCCCCTCCCCTGCACCCCTGCCCAGCCTCTCCCACTGCAGCCCCTGGCCCTGTCTGCTGGCAGCCCCGCTCCCTCCACTGTTGCTCCCACCACTTCTGCTCCCATGCGCTGATGGCACCGGCCCCACTCGCACCTGCTAATATCACGAAGCAATCTCTGTCAGCACTGAGTGATCAGAGCCTTCGCCAGGCTCCAGCAGAGAGTGTGAGCAGGGGCTTCCACCCTGATCACCTTTCAGGGCTTCTCCACCTCCCCCTGCTCCTGAGAGGCGATTGGGGTTGGCAGCTGCAGCTTGCACCCTCTGACAAGCACCAAGTGAACAGGGCCAGTGCTGGCAGCAAGTGTGAGCATCAGGTGGGACCGCAGCACACAGGAGCAAAGAATTTTCAGTAACCACCAGAGGCTCACCCCAATGACAGCAACCAGTGTTCCACCTTGATTTGTCACCCCTGTTCACCTGCTCCACCATCCTGCTGTGGCCAATGCCCGCCATGTTTCACACTCTTCCACCTGCTGCCCATGCCTACCATGTTCTGCACATGCCCCCTTGTGGTCAGCACCAGGTATTTGGTTGTTCTTCTGTTTGGTATATTTGCATATTAGGGTTTTATATATATACCAGAGGCCCGGTGCATGAAATTTGTGCCCGGGGGAGGAAGTGTCCTTCAGCCCAGCCTGCTCCCTCTCCAATCTGGGGATGGAGACTGGTGGTTTAGTGGTGTTAACTCAAGCCATTAGGAAAATCACACAAAATGTCTTAACATACAGTGTGGTTTTATGAGTTGTTTTAATAATAGCCATTCTTTAAATAATATCTGCTTACATATAATACAACTGGTACTATGTGAATTCAGAATGTTATTATCACAAAATCATAGAAGGTTGTAATGGACATAATTTTGAATTGTCTAGTCCAAACTTTTATAAATATTGGAATTGCCTTTTCAAAGATTTTGAATGCTTTTTGTCCTAAGAAGCTTAACCAACTTTTGAGGCAACTCATTTTCTGTAAAAGAACGGGGGACTCCGGCAGGGCTGAGGGGACTGGTGCCACCATCTTGTGGCTATGGGCACAGCCATATTTGTGATGGTGTGATGGTCAATTTGCATATTCCCTCTTTCTTAGATAGGATATCTTATAAATATTTTAGGGACTATGGCCAGCTGAAGTTCTCAAATAAAAGATTAAAAAAATGTGGTTTGTCACAAGGTTAAGTGATTTGACTTAGCTCAGGAGTGTTACTTATGAAAATGTGTATTTTCACTTAGGTTTTGTAGACTTAAACTCTGATTTTGCTATTATGTAAGAGTTTGTAACATACACATTTTATAAAACTGGACAAAGGCAAATGAGTAAATGTGTCCCCCTTTGGTAATTTTCATATGGATTCAAGGAAAGGTCTTGTACACACCCACATACACACACATATTTCTGAAGTTGTAAGGTGCTTTATTTTCAAAATTCATACAAAGAAACAGATCTGCAAACACAGACCCCCTTGTAACAGTGCGAAAGGGGTCATATTACCAGTTGGGCGACCTGCGAGGGGTGAAAGGGAGCGGCTTTCAGTGCCACGATAATTGTCTCCACATTGTCTCCACGTTGTGGGCTCCGCATCTCTGGTTTCTGCGACGCCCACAGACTCATTAATGTCTGGCTTTGTAACCACTTCTGGCCTCAAGAATGGTGGAGAAGATAACACGACTGCAGGGCACGGGGTGGGGGGTCCCGGAGGGGCAATGGCCGGCCAGTGGGAAGGTCGAACATGGAAGGGCGACATCACCCCACCAGCATCAGGCCACCGCCTCCATTCAGTGGCCAAGTGTGGGCGGGCAAAGGATGCTCAGAGTGATTAACCCTGTGCTCGCTTGCCGTTAGCATCACCTGGCACCCGGAGCACCAACTGCTTTGGCAGCACCGCCCAAGTTCATTGAGTTCATGGTCCTCTACATGGACCCGTGGTCCCTTAGGTGCTGCCTCCTTTTTTTTTTTTAACCATTTAATCACAATAATTGCTTTCCCCAGAACCACATATTCTCACTACAATTCAAATAATTTAGAAAATAGTTTAAGGTAATCGTGGGGCCCCAGGAGGCCAACGTAATTGTAGTTGGCTTCCTGGCTGGGAGTCACGACACAGTGTCCCGAGGAGGGAAGCCCGCACCAGGCAAGCCGCCTCCTCCGCACTTGGCACGTGGGGACAGTGAGGCAGTGGCCTGGTCTCTCTTTTCTCCCCTTCTCTGACACGTTGTTACATTCGCAAGTAGATGAATGGTCCGTTTCCAGTTAGTTTTTCTTAAAACTTTTATTTAGAAAATATTCAAATGTGCGGAATCGTTGAAAATGTAATGCAATAGTGCAAATAAACAGTCCCTTATCCTTCTAGCTTTATTACTGGCTAACATTTTGTTATATTGCTTTATCAACTATCTGTCTAGAGATATATTTTTCTCCTAAATTATTTGAAAGCATATTGTAGACCTCATGACATTCTACTCTGATAAAATTTTTCACACCGGAGAAAATGAACCCTAATTAAGTAATAATCCCTTCAAATATAGGCCATATTTACATTTTCTCTGTTGTTCCAAAAAAAAAAATGCCTTTGAACTGTTTTGTTTTGTTTTTTTTAAATCCAGAATAAAGATGGATTGCATTGCATCTAGTTATGTTATTTATTTTTACGGTAATTTTCTTATAAGATTTTTATTATTTTTAACCTGCACAGCACACTTCTGGAATTTAAATTTGGGTACTGTGGTTATTCTAGATCTGTCTTTTCCCTCAGGTCAGCACATTTTTAAAACAAGATTTTTGACAGAAATACTTGGTTGCTAAGCTTCCAGTACACATCTTGGTCTTCATGTGCAGACCAACCAACGTGGCGTCTGACCCAAACCTGCTGCGACAAAGCTCCTTTTCCTCGGCCCTCCTTTCAGAGCCATGTCCCCGAGGGCTCCTCCTTTCCATTTCCTCTGACCGCCCCTTTGGACTCATCATATATGTACTCTTCATGGGCAACCTTTAAAAATAGTTTTTAAAACTTTTCTGGAGTCCTGTCACTGTTTCTATTACATACGTGGGCCTCAGAATTCTTTTCCTATAGTCCTATTGCCTCTCTCCTGGTTTATCTATAATCAAAGTGTATTCAGTTCATGCTATATCACACACACACACACACACACACACACACACTGCTCAGAACAGTTTCATAAAATTGGCACCAGTAATATTAAAATAAAATTTTAATTTGTTTTATTTTTTTATTTATTGATTTGAGAGACAGAGAGAGACATTGAGTTGCTGTTCCATCTGTTTATGCATTCATTGGTTGTATGTGCTCTGCCTGAAGATTGAACCGGAAACCTTGGCATCATGGGACGATGAGTCTGTTTCTTCACTCATAAAATGCCATCTCATGAGGTGGATAAGGGGACATATAAGAAGATGCTTTTCAGTCTGGCAGGTGCAGCTCAGTGGTTGAATGTCAACCTATGAACCAGGAGCTTATGGTTCAATTTCCAGTCAGTCAGGTCACGTGCTTGGGTTACGGGCTGGATCTCCAGTGTGGGATGTGCAGGAGGCAGCCAATCAATGATTTTCTCTCATCATGGATGTTTCTATCTCTCTCGCTTACTCTATAAAAGAGAAGGCCTCCTCTGCTATTTTGAACAAATCTATGACTAAGCAGTAGTCATCTTTTAGGGGTGCTAGGAACTTGAGGCTGCAGCCAAATAACCCTGCTGGCCCCTCCTCTCTTAACACCCTACAGCTGGTCCCAGGAGGCTAATTATCCTGCTTGCAAATAAGAGCTCTCCAGCCTTCCGTCTGCCCCAGCCTTCCTCCGGCAGCCTATTTGCTTTTTGGCACACATTTTGCCATCCTACACTGAGGTCCTCCTTCATTCCGGGTGACTCACTGAACGTTTTTATAACACTGTAGGTGCCAGGCATTCACAGTTACACAAAGTGGTTTCACCCTCCAGATTTTCCTGAGGGTTTCTGCTAGGGATTTTAACAGGGCTTTGCAGGAACATCCACACCCACCTAAGAAAATGGTTGTCTACCCACATGGTAGAGACTGCTGGTACGAGCTAAGGCATTAGGATATGCTGTCCTAAACATCTTTTTTGCTGTAGGCATGCTGCTGTTGGTACGTTTTCAAAATATCCCAATCAGTCTTGACCGGTTTGGCCCAGTGGATAGAGTGTCTGCCTGTGGACTGAAAGGTCCCAGGTTTGATTATGGTCAAGGGCATGTACCTTGGTTGTGGGCACATCCCCAGTGGGGAGTGTGCAGGAGGCAGCTGATCAATGTTTCTGTCTATCCCTCTCCTTTCCTCTCTGTAAAAAATCAATTATATATATATATATATATTTAAAATTTTTTTTTTAATTTGTATTGATTTTTTACAGAGAGGAAGGGAAAGGGATAGAGAGGCAGAAACATCGATGAGAGAGAGACATCGATCAGCCGCCTCCCACACGCCCTCCACTGGGGACGTGCCCTCAACCAGGACACATGCCCCTGACCAGAATCGAACCCAGGATACCCCAGTCCACAGGCTCTATCCACTGAACCAAACCGGTTTCAGCATATATATATATATATATATATTTAATTTTTTTTAAATGCTCCAATCATGTGTACGTGTGTGTGTGTCTGTGTGTGTGTGTGCACGTGTGCTCTGTTGTATTGTGTTTTGTTTAGCTTTGCTTTGCCTTTTTAAAAAAATTAATTAAAAGCATTCCTGAGCCTTGGGCATTAGTGGGAAGGGATAAGAAGAGAGAAAGGTAAGTAGCTGCCTTTAACTGCTGGTAAGTATTTCATTCCAGGGCACTGCCAACGAATACTTACATATGACTAAACATAAACAGTGACATCTCCCCCTCCTGAGGTCCCTCACTGGCTGTCCTCCCTTCATCTCTCTCCCCCCTCTTCAAACCAATGCAAAAGGGCCCTATCCCTGCCTCGATTTGGAGAAGAATACTTCTCATTGTGGTCATTGTGCACGGAAACAAAAGAACATCTGGATCAAAGGTTTAGGGTCTTCAGCCCCACCACGATCACATGACCACCCAGCTCAAAGGAGGCAACTGTTAACTGACGTGCTGGTCCGAAGCTTCTTGCCTTTCACGGAGAGTTCCCGTGGTTACCTAGAAACAGTCCCCTCACGTCATTTACATTGCCTTGCACTGTGCTACCAACAGGCCTCTGGGAAATTCTGTATTACCCATTTCAAGTTGTACCCTCAATGAAAGCATCCTCCTCCTCCCTTCCCCCCCTCTCTGAAACATACAACCCTGCATTCCTCCTGCCCCCAGATTCATTTTGGTTTTCCTTTAGAACTTTAGAAACAATTTGCCTAGTTCACATAGCCCCCCAAAATCCTGCTGGTGGTTTTGTTGAAATCATGTTTAAATGTATACATTATTTATGGGTTGAAAAAAAATAATGTGCATGCTTCTTATGTAATAATATAATAAACTCATCTGTAATTTCATTTTTTATGGCTTTCTTTTCTGCCCTTCGAAGTATTTCTGTATTCTTCATACAGCTCTTGCATATTTCTTATATTGAGTTTATACTTAGGCATTTTACCTTATTATGAATGGCATCTTGCAACATCCTTTCTTCCTACTTATCTGCACATGATGACCACTCAATAATTTCAACATGGCTGAAGCCAACTTCGTGTTTTGAAAAGGAGAGGAGGGCTTCGGTCTGCTTTCATGCCTGCTTTTAAAAAATGAAACGGGAAAGAGTTTGAATGTGGTGAGCCAGAGGTCACCGGAGGGACAAACGAGGAGTAAATTCATCAAAGCTCCGAAGCCCCTGAGCCTGGTCAGGAAGCAAGGAGAGTTGTTCTTTGAAGTTGTCAGAAAGCCGGAGAGCTGGGAGGTCAGCTGTAGTCCTCAAGCCTTCAAGGCCAGAAACATTCTCCTCTCCTTTCAAGTTCTCCTCATTGAAGATCTCGCATACCATTGTTCTCATCCTTGGATAATTCTCTCTTCAACAACTACACATTTCCTGCTTATTTCTTTTGATGCTCTTCCCAGTTGAGATGCAGTTGCTGATTGCCATTTTGTGTAAGTGCCCTTTAAGAGAGAAAGTCCCTCTGGATGCCTGCATCGGTATACTAAAGGAAATGGAAGCACCAAGGATGTATTTATTGTAGGCTTGCAAGGTGCCAGGCACTGTGCTTTTCGTGAGAATCTTATTTAATCCTCCCAACAACCCCGTGGGGGAATTACTATTATTTTTTCCCTATTTTACATAGAGGAAGACTGAAGCTCAGAGAGATGAAGTAAATTGTCCAAGGTCACGCAGCTGGTTAGTAATAATCCCGAAATTTGAACCCAGGCATGTTAGTCTCCTTCACCTAAACTCGTAGTAGCTTTTAGCTGTAGTATATTTTTTGTGACGGCAGAAGAAAAGAGACCTGGCTCATGCTTTGACCAAACTGAGACATTAGCCTTTTATTAAATGGGGTGCAGTGCTCCAATCTCCCTTTAAATGAGAGCCCATCATGAGCAGTATAATCAGCAGCAGCACCTTCAGAATCCACCGTGCTCACACCAAGAACATGTTCTTCCTGGGCCATACTGAAGCACAAATATGTTTATGAGTTGCCAAGAGTTAGAATTACTAGGAGAAGCAGAGGAATTTCAGGTTTATATTGTTTCTTTTCTTGCCCATTTTTAAAAATATATTTTATTGATTTTAAAGAGGAAGGGAGAGGGAGAGAGAGAGAAACATCAATGATGAGAGAGAATCACTGATTGGCTGTTTCCTGTACACCTCCCACTGGGGATCAAGCCTGCAACCCAGGCATGTGCCCTTGGCCAGAATCGAACCCGGGACTCCTCAGTTTGTAGGCAGACGCTCTATCCATTGAGCCAAACCAGTTAGGACTCCTCTGTTCTTTACCTCAAGCTGACATCTCCCAGATAGGCTTCCCAGATAACCATACCTACACTCACCTTGCATGTTCCTAATCTTTTCCATGTAGAAACCTAATTTTTATTGTTGTTGTTAGGTTTTGTTTTCTAGTGGTTTCATGGTGTAATCCTAAATTTCAGGTTGTTGAAGGCTGGCTCTACATCAGGGTACCCCCATGCCCTGGCCCCTTCCTTAGCACCAGAGTCCAGGGAATTTGGAACAGCGTCCAAAGTTATTAGTTTATGTTTAATTATATTAACTGACTTTAAACTTTACTCTTCTTCAAGGAAAGGAGAGGGAATATTTATTGGGTACCTACTGTATGTCAAGTATTGTGTGGTGCTGTATAGTATCCAATAAATTATGTATCACATAATTTATTCTTCATGGTAACCCTGGAAGTTAGATGTTATTGTCATTGAACAAGAGAAGAGAGAAACGTGGAGAAGTTAAACCTTCTCAAAATAACGCAGAGTAAGTGGCAGGCAGAACTAATATTCAAACCGGTCACGTCTGACTCACAACCAGTGCTCCCCCACATCACGAGCTGCCTCCCAGGGCCAGTGCTTGGAGGAGGCAAGTGAGATGAGTGAGGCTCTTGCCTAGAGTGCACAATAGAAGGCAGTCCCAACAAACACAGTCATCAAAATAAATATTTTAATGCAATATTTTAAAAATAAAAAATAATACAAAACAATCCATGAGGAACAAAGTACTGAATTTTGAAATGAAGATGGGATCATTATTGCTGGTTTTCCTTTTGCCTCAGGCTTCAGTAGAGCTTCCCACAGCACCAGCCGCTGAGCCTGCCTTTATTTAAAATCGCAAGCTGAGTCACTGAGTGAAAGCTTTGTTTTAGAAAATTAATATGGTGGGGGTGTGAAGGACAAACTGAAAGGTAAAGACTTTGAAGGTTTAAAAAATGTTGCCTAGTCAAAATGAGTTAAGAAAAATTCCACTATTCCCTTTTAGCTCTGTGCTAAATAACTTGGGAAGTACAACCAGAACAAGATGGTCTGATGCTTTTAACAAATTCTCTGTCTTCCACAGACTGAGCTACAGATGCCTTGCTACTTCTAATGCCCCCGCTGGTGCCAGCTCTGACCATAACCCGGGTTGTGTCTTTCACTCCTAATGGCACCCCCAGGGGGAAATTCCCATGTTTCCCCTGTACAGCTCCCTCATTATTTTAGAGATTTTGATCCTGTCTTTTCCCACCTGCTTGTTTCACCTTCTAGCTTAACCTTCCAAGTTTTCCAAATGCTCCAGATACAGAAGCCTTTTCTATTTCACTGGTCATTTTGGTTATCTTTCTCTAGGTCTTTTCTAACTCTGTGATCTTTCTGGGGTTATAACATGTAGTACTACATACAGCACTTGTTGATTTTCACACATTATCTTCTCTATGAAAAACTATGCATAGGTTTTCAGAATGCTAGTAGTGTGCCTTAAGGACCTCAGATTTAACCAAGCCCAACTCCTCTCAAATGTACATTTCAGAGATATTGGAACTTAACCAAAGTCACTCAGGATGCTGATAGTAGAATCTGTCCATTTCTCTTCCACTGCAAAGCAATTGGTCCCTCTTAGTCTGTATCCTGTTCCTGAGACAGAGTCCTAGTATAGATCTTCTTCTTCTTTTTTTTAATAAATATATATTTTATTGATTTTTTATGGAGAGGAAGGGAGAGGAATAGAGTTAGAAACATCAATCAGCTGCTTCCTGCATTCTCCCCACTGGGTATGTGCTCGCATCCAAGATACATGCCCTTGACTAGAATCAAACCTGGGACCCTTGAGTCCGCAGGCCGACGCCCTTTCCACTGAGCCAAACTGGTTAGGGCTGGTATAGCTCTTCTTAAACAAAGCAGCAGGGAAGTAGCAATGTACACAGTGTACTTGGCCTACAGAGTTTGGCCTTTCTCTCTGTCATAGTGGTAAGTTCATCAACCAGCCAAAGGACACACAGGAAGGAATTGGCAGTTGTCTGTATGGAGAGGTAAAACAATGGTTCTAGACAGTGCTGTTTTATTCCAAATATCCTTTTTTTTTTTTGTATATTTTTATTGATTTTTTACAGAGAGAAAGGGAGAGGGATAGAGATTCAGAAAGATAAGAGAGAAACATCAATTAGCTGCCTCCTGCACAATCCCTACCGGAGATGTGCCCACAACCAAGGTACATCAGCCCTGCAGGCTGATGCTTTATCCACTGAGTCAAACTGGCCAGGGCCCAAATACCCTTGTCCGATGACACCCCAATTTTGCCAATCTTTTTGAAGAAAGTATACATTGTTCCATATATCTAGGGAGGAGTCTGCAGTTACTCTGAGCTTCCTTTCTTTGGCCCAGATGAATTTCATCGAGTGGTCAATGTTACTCAAATGTGATTTCATAAACCTGGCTTGAAACTGTGTACAATATGAATATTTTTTGCCAATTGTATGAATACAAGAATGTATAGAATTGGCAAAAGACCGTTGGTTTACATTTCCTAGAGGCCACACAAAGAGGAAAAAGTTAAAGAGATGTTCGGCATCTGTAAGATTGTTGCATTGACCATGATTTTAAAGGGGAGGAGGTAAGAAGAACAGAGGTTGGTAAAAGATAGAAACCTTCTATTGGGCAGTGACTTAAATGGGCTTAGGCCTGTCACATGTAGGAAGTGGATTGATAAGATGTGTAGGAGCAATGGAGAACTCCAGAAAATATGCCTGTTCTAAAGGGAAGCCAAGAGTAGGTGTCAGCCAATTGTTGCCAGGCAGGAAGGTGGGTCCAATGTTGCTAGATCTGATTTTTTAAGACAATCCAGAAATCTGGGCTTTTAATGAAATTACCTGATTTTTTAAATGCTGGCAACAAATCCAATGTGGGAAGGAGGAAAGAAGAGAGAGGAAAAATGAAAGTGAACCAACCACATGCAAGCCAAATGGAACCATGATAGGGCCCACGGTTTGCCAGTTGGTAACTCTTGTCTTATAGACTTCTTTCTTGTCTTTCCCAACAATTCAAGGTAAGTTTAGCATCTTACTTCAAGAGAAACTCAGAACTAGTTCCAATGCAGTCATCATTTCCATTGTCCTGTCAGTTCTTTAAACCTATCCACACAGTTTTTATTGGGAACCTAACATGTGCAAAGTCTCTCATTACATCTTATTTAAAATGAAATATGTTAACAACTAATTACATGAAAGAGAAATATAGCTTCCATAATGACCCAAATGGCTCTGAGATACATACTTACATGTTAGCTCGTTTTAAAAAATATGGTCAACTATAAAAACTTATTTTTTTTTAAATCCTACTGGAGCACTCAATTTCTACAATTCACTTCTGAATTTAGAAGGTTAACGGGAAAGTTTCAGAACATGAGGCATCACTGTTCACAAGTAGCACTTCTAAAATCATTCATTCCAGTCCATTTTGACAATGAGTGGCTCCTATCCCTGTAGACATCATCTATATTTCTGAGCAGCGTCCAGGTTCATATTAATTCAGAAAGAAAAAAAAAAAAGGTTGGAAACCCTGTCGGCTGATTAGGTGACAAGACATTATACAATTCAACTTGGCTCAAGCTATCAATTGTTCGTGATTACGTTTTAATGGGTGCGCTAAACAGCACACATTGTATCAGCTTCCCACGTGAGATTCACATCCCTTTAGTCACTTCCCTCCCCCCCCTTTTTTTTTCAGTCTCTCTGTACCCAGCCTACAGTTTTCATGCATTTAAGGTATGCCTACTTCTGTCCCCATTATTTCTCCTGGTCTCCATCAGGTTCGAGACCTCAAATTTGTTAAACTTCCCTGCTGTCTCGGAGAGTCTTCACATCCCCTTACATAACACTCTCATCCCAAGCCCCATCCCCACCTCCAGGCTAGAACCTGGCCTCCTTCCCCGTCTCTATCCCTATCATCTCCTGACCCAGTGGTTCTCAACCTTTCTAATGCCGCGACCCTTTAATACAGTTGCTCACGTTGTGGTGACCCCCAACCATAAAATTATTTTCATTGCTACTCCATAACGGTAATCTTGCTAACTGTTATGAACCTTAATGTAAATATCTGATATGCAGGATGTATTTTCGTTGTTACAAATTGAACATTATTAAAGCATAGTGATTAATCACAAAAACAATATGTAATTATATATTGTGAAATATTAATTTCTAATTACAAATAAATGAAATTTTGTCTTGAATCGTGGTGTAGCATGGGTAACAGTCTTCACATGACAACAGTAAACTTCATTGCTACACTTTGCTACACCGAGGAGCCGTGTGTTGGTTCCTAAGACCATGGGAAATAGGTGTTTTCCGATGGTCTTAGGCGACCCCTATGAAAGGGTCCTTTATCCTCAAAGGGGTCGCGACCCACAGGTTGAGAACCACTGTCCTAACCTAAGGGGCCCTTCGCTTCCTGCTCCAGCGGAGCGCCTTGTCCCCTGACCTGCATCCCTTCTCTTCCCGGGCCGGCCAGCTCAGCCGTTCCAAAAGCTAACGAGGAGGTGGCAGAGGGAGTGCCACTTCTCCGCACAGTAGGTCTCCGCGAACTTTGCATTCTCGTCCGGCCCGTCGGGGTCTGGCCCGGTCCCCAGGGGTGGCTCCTCCTCTGGCTCCGAGAGCGCCTTCCTCCGGCCCCCGTTCGTCTCCTTCTCCGCGGGCTTCCCTCCGGGGCGCGCGCTCCGGGGAGGCGGGACCGTGGCGGCGGCGGGGCCGATCGCGGGCTCCCGGGTCCGCCCCCGGGCCCCGGTCCGGGGTGGTTTGGGGTCCCGGGGGAAGCCGGCCGCCGCGGTGGGGTCGGCGGGTGGGGACGCCGGGGACACCAGGCGCAGCTCGGCGCCGTGACCCCTCCTGCCGGCGCACAGGCGGGCGCGGAGCGGCGCGGGGTCCCGGCAGGGCCGCCGCCTCCGGCGCAGCCGGCCCAGCACTTGCTTCCAGAAGCGCGGGCGGCGGGCGCGGTAGGCGGCGCAGCGCTCGGGCTCCCCGCGGTAGGCGCACTGCAGGCGCTCGCCGCCCGGGCCCCGGCAGCGCAGCCACAGCTCGCTGCCCGCCGCCGCCGCCGCCGCGGGCCCGGGAGCCGCCAGCAGGAGCTGCCAGCTGCACGCGTGGCGCTCGCGGCTGAGGAAGCGGCCGGCGGAGGCGCCCCCGGGACCGCGGGCTGACTGTGCGGCGCTGCCCGCCGCCCCCGGGTCCCTCCGGGCGGCCGCGAGGAGGCAGCCGCTCAGCAGCATAAGCAGCAGCAGCAAGAGGGATGCTCGAAGCCTCACAGGACTCATGGCTCGACGGGTCGGCTCGACGGGACCCCCGGGTGCTTCAGTGGTGGCGGGGCCAGGACAGCAGCATCCCTGCGGCCTGAGGACAGAGGCAGAGGCTGGACCCCGCGCCGTCC